>JAOQMS010070140.1:0-23306 GCA_027563885.1 Erythroxylum longipes
CAAGATAATATCCTTTCTAATAAATCAAGAAACTTATTATTTATAAATAAAGAAACAATTTCTAAATAAATTAAATACTAATTCTATAAACAAATAAAATTATAAATTTAATTTATCTCAATCAAATTGAAATAAATAAATTTGATTAAGAAGCATCTTTCTCAATAATTTGAGAAAACATTTTTCTTAATTTTAAAGATTCAAATTGATCAATTTCAATCTAATTGAAAATAATTAATTCTAATTTTAGAAACTACTTTTCTTATTAATTAATTTTGAATCTAATTGAAAATAAATAATTCTTATTTTAGAAACCACTTTTCTAAAAATAATTAAGAATCAATTTAATTATTAATCTTAATCAAATTAAGAAAATTAATTATCTTAATTTTGGAATTGAATTGATAATATAATTTAATTTAATAATCCAACCCCTTGAAAATTTAAACTAAATTCGAAAGCATTCCTAACAAAATTAACCCTTGAAAAGAATTTTCAAAATTAGAAAAGCACTTTTTCAAATTTATTAGAAATATAAACTAATTTATTCTCCTTTAAATTAATTTACTTGAAATTATGGTTTTAAGACATTAAAAAATAATAATAATAAAACAAGGGAAGTGTCTGGCATATGCATGCCTCTATAGATGTGTTCCTAGAAGACGGTGGATGCGTTCACACGCCCATCGTCTTGTCCAGAAATATGGAGACATTTTTGTAAACCATCGTCACTTCCAAATTGCCATTCCCAAGTTTCCCTAGCTGTATCTCCCATGCCTCCTACTTTGCTTCACGCAACCGCCGAGCCTGGGTCTCCACGATGACGTCTGCCTCTATATGGCGATGTCTGTCATGCCTCCAGTTGAGGCTCCTCACCACCTATGCCTCCTCAACGTTGCCATTGACTAGTGACGTCTCACTTCGCCATCGGTATCCATCATTGCCTCCTTTCTATGGGCATTTATCGCCCTTGGTGACGCCAACTAGTGGCATCGCTAATGCTTCCAAAGATCTACAGTAGTGGTGAAGCCACTTGTTTCCTTCCTCAACCAGTGGCGAACCACTGCTAGTGAGTCTCCCAGTTTGCCACAATTTCTCCTCCATTCACACCATCCCGTGACACTACTCTGACAACAAAAATCACACCCAGAACTAAGTTGGGTTTCTCAAACCCAACTTCCAGAATCCATATTCTAAAAAGAAAGGGGACTTATTGAATTGGGTTTCATAAATCAAGCAGTTTCGAATTTTGTGTTTCTAGAAACAAAACATAAAAGAAAGCATTTTGAATTGCTAGAAGAGAGAAGACAAATTAGTTATGTTTTCCAAAATACAACACGAATTCTAGTAATCCCAAAAACAAAAATTCATAAACCGCAACAAGCAGAAACATTCCATACATGTGTGACCAATCACGTAACTCCAATACGCGTTAAGAACTCCAGAACAATTTTAAGGTCCATTATCATTTGGGTTTCAATTTCTAGAACAAAAGCAAATAGCATATGCGAAGACATGACCTATTGCGAATGCAATAACTATAATAAAGGGCATGGACAAGGTTCTAGAATTTCAGAAAATTATGTTCTTTGGGTCTTTTATGATTCAAATATGAACTTTTCAAATTTCTGGGTTTATAATATGAACTCTTCATATTTTTCAATTGCAAAATTATGAGATCAATCGTAAGCAAATAATTTAATCAAATTATAGAAATTAAACCTGCTATGATACTACTGTTGGAAAATTAGGTCGAGATCAGATCTAATCTCCATTAAAATCATTGAAATTAAGATTTAAAACCATTAAAAATCAAATTAAACAAGTTGAGGAGTCTGTTTGGCACGTGCAGTGGTAGGTTTCTGTGGATACGAATCTAGAAACGATGGGCATGTGACTTACACACAGTCATTACCTCTTTATAAACGTCCTACGTTTCTCAACCGCAACTCCATCTGCTTCTCCTTACTGTCAACCTGCCACTTCCGAACACGTGAAACTGTCGGCAGTTACAGTTTTAATCATAAAGTTTCTCAAACTTTACAATCAAGCCCAACTTGATTAAATTAACTTTACTCTCTTCAACCCATTCTATATGTGAGACCCATTAGGTTCCTAAATATGTTGGCAATGATTATAAAATCTAATTCTTATTCGTAATTAGAATTAGAAAAATTATAACTCCTTTTAATTTATCTTTAATTCTATAATTAAACAATTTATAATAATAGATTAAGATTGGCGTCTAACAATGCATCATGACCACCCAAATATTTAGGAATTGCAAAGTAGTTTTGACTAACCTTTCCATGCATAAATTTTTTCATATAATTTAATCCTTTCATCATAGAATGTTCTAATTAGACATGGAGCATGAAATTAATGTCTACCCTATTTTGAGTCTAATCATATTGGTTCTCTACCATTAGTTATCGATTCAATTAATGACATTTTAAAACTATTTACAAAGCATCATTTCACCTTGGCCAAGGATTTCTTGAATCAATACTAATTAAGAACAACGAAACATTCTCCCTAATTACTTTAGGGTGATGAATCATATCTTGATCACTCAACTACCTCCATATAGCACATACTACATCCAATGACTACTGATTAAATGATCCATGATTAAATAGATCATAAGTAGTATCAAAATGTAGCAATCCCCATACAAGATAACTTTGACGACCTCAAGCCAAAGGATCACTTATATAATCATCATAATAAGAATTCCATAGACATACAAGTAATGTTCCAAATGGATTTATAATATCGGGTCTGCTAAGTGAACTTGTTCTCTAACCCACACGTTTGTTTAAGTAAATCTATACTTTAGTTTATGAGATCGACTATTTCCTTCATAAGGAAAAGCAGAACGTATAGTAGTTTTTTACATTCTATTAATGTCTAATATTAATAGAACAATAACTAGGAACATTTAGGAATAATACATAAATGCAATATGAATATCTTAATTATAATCTCATTATAATTTCATTTGCAATGTAAAATTATTCTATATACTTTATCATATACACCTAAACATGTACAAGATAAATAATTCCTTTAAATAAAGTCACTAAACTATAACCAAAGCAATTGGCTGTAGGGCATAAACCAATAGGTTAGTCCTACCAATGGGAGCTATATTTAAAATGTTCCCCAATACATCCTCTATTCTTAAGATCTCTTATTCCAGCACCTAACATATGATGGCTAGCTTTCCATCAATTTCTTCTTTTCGTATATGTGTGTAAAAACATCTGTCTAATTCATCACACATTATATCATCCAAATTCAAAAAGTTCTCCCACCTAATAGTGACAAAAAAGTAGAGAGAGGAATACCAATATCATCAAACATGCGAGGTGGCACAATGCATCCATTAGTCACTTTTCTCTTCTTGTACTACATTTCATAGTAGGCATCAGCTTCCATTGATTGAAAAGATTTTATTTGTGGTGAAAATTTTCCCTTCTTGTGGACCATAGGTTTTTTGGACCTTTTAGCTTTACGGATTTTTTCAAATAGGTAGTGTTCTATAAATAGCTCATCCTTGACGATGGTGTCCTCAAGGTTTTCTTCAACCATAAACTCTTTGCCTTTTCTTTTCTCTTCCTTTTTACTTTTCTTTGAATTTTCTTTTTCATTTTCTTCTACCTAGACAGTTTCTTTTTATGGATCTTGTTCTGTAACAACTTCTTTGGTCTGTGTTCTTCTTTCCAACTGAGAGGGATCTTCATCTGAACCATCGTCATTTATTACTCAATACACTTCAGGCACTTTCTTCTCTTTAGGACTAGGTTTGGGATTTGTGGAAGTTTTTAGAGTATGAATGTGTAGGGAGAGAATAGGTAAATGGAATCTCACATTTTTTAGTAAATCTCCCTTACTTAAAGTCTCTTATTCTTCTTCTTCACTTTCTTCTTTCTTTTCTTCCCCTTTTTCTTTTCCTTCACCTTTTTCTTCCTCTTCTTCAGAGTAAAAAGCATATTGTTTTTTTGATTGTTTCTTCTTTGTCATCTGAAGAGGATCAGGATAATCTATAGACAATATGGCAACAATCTTCCTTTTTCTATCTTCTGGGGCTCTTGAATGGGTATTTATGAAGGTAGATACAGGTTTGATAGTTGTGTCAAGAGGACCTACTATAGGAGACAAATATGAGGAATCATAAGCAAAAATTTGTTAATAAAGAGGCATTTTATCATGGCTAGAAGTTAAAGCCAAAAATTTCTTCTTTCCTTTTGATTTTGTTCTTTCTATTGTAGGAGATCTTGGTAAAGTTTGAGAGAGAAAATAGAAGATAATAAGAATATAGAGAGATAAAAAGAAGAGAGAATGAGAATAATAGAGATGAGAAAATGAGGGAAGTTTGCTTGGGGGTATACTAAGTGATTCTTGAGCATCAATCTCGTGAGAGGATGAGTAGATGTCTAGACTAGAAAAGGAAACATAATCAGTTGCATATCTTCTGATAGATGGGTACTTAGAGTTGTCAGATAGCGGGAACATTTTTGAAAAAAGATGAAACAACTCCATTAACGACTCCCTATTATTAGGTCATATGTCACTTAAAACATCAACTCGAAGAGGAGCCTTTTAAAATGAAGGGGCCTTCTAAACTAGAAGGAGTTTACTAAAATGAAATGAAAAGAAAAGTAGGAGAGAATGTTCATGTAGAAATAACATTAGAGAGTTTGCACATTCCAAGCTCTTTTCTTATCACACAAAATCTATCTTTAGAGAGTGGATTGGTGAAATTGCAGCGACTTGGTTATTGGTATTAACATGCAAAAAATCAATGGTTCCTTCTAAAATATAATCTCTAAGAAAATGATGTTTGATTTCTATATGCTTAGTCCTAAAATGATGCATAGGATTTTTAGAAAGATTTATAACACTCTTATTATCACATAATATAGGAGTATAAGAAAATTTTAGAGAAAATCCTGTAGTTAATGCTTTATCTATAAGATTTGAGCACAATAACTGGCAGCTGTTATGTATTTTGCTTCATTTGTCAAAAGCGCTATGCAATTTTGCTTCTTGTAGGGCCATGATACTAAACATCCTCTAAGAAATTGACAGTGAACAATTGTGCTTTTTTGGTTGACTTTATCACCTGCATAATCTACATCACAATCTAAAGTTCATTCTTTTGATTGTTTAAAGGTGGCTTTCTTTTGGATTTGATTGAAAGTGTGCACAAAGGCACAGACTAAGCATAATGTCTGGTCTTGAGCTTGTAAGAAATATTGGTGATCTAATCATTCCTCTATACTTTGTCTCATCCGTAGCTTTGCCTTATTCGTCTTTATCAAGTTTAGTTTTAGTGTACATGGGAGTTCTGATCGGTTTGGCAATCTCAAAATGATATTTCATAATGATTTCCTTTGGTTATTTGTCTTGGCTAATGAAGATTAGTCTTATTTGTAACCCAAGAAAGAATGATAATTCTCCCATCATGCTCATTTCAAAGTCCCCCTGTATTAATGCTGAGAATTTTTCCTAAAAGGATGGATTAGAAGCACCAAATATTATGTCATCAAACATATATTTGCACTATGAGTAAATATAATTCTCCTTTCTCTTAATCAACAAGGTTTTATCGACCTTTTGCTTTTTCAAAGTTATTCTCAAGAAGAAAGTTTCTTAACCTCTCATACCATGCTCAAGGAGCCTGCTTTAAACCATATATAGCTTTGGTTAACTTCATCATATAATCAAATTATTTTCATCTTAAAAACCTGAGCATTGCTTAACAAACGCTTCTTCGTTAATGTAACCATTTAAGAATGCACTTTAACATCATTTGGAACAACTTAAAGTTTTTATAGCATGTAAAGGCATAAAATTCTAATCGATTCCAATCTAGTAATAGGTGCATAAGTTTCATTAAAATCAATAACTTCCTGTTGATTGTAACCTTGAGCTATAAGTCTAGCTTTATTTCTTACCACCTTACCATTTTCATCATGTTTGTTTTGAAATACCCACCTAGTCTTAATGATTCACTTATTTTTAGGATGAGGTACTAGATTCCAGACATTGTTGGCTGAAACCTAATTTTTGTCATTAAGGGCCTCTTCAACAGTCTTTGCTTCTATTTATGAGATGAGAGTGACAAAGTTGTTCTTGAACAACGATCTTATTCTTATACTTTTAGATGGATCTCCTAGAATATACTAACGTGTATCAAGAGTTGTCCATTTGCTTAGTGTTTTCATTGTATAGGCTTCTGCTAAGATGAAGAAGCCTGCTCCATTTTAGCTTTAGAGGGGCCTTCTCGATTTTGTAATTTTAAGGGTAATATTGGTGTAGTTTGATTCTCTAATTTATTTTTAGGAATCAAAAGTTTCTCTTCATCACCTGAATTAGTTACTATTGTCGATGGTAGTGCTTCATCAAATACCACATGTATTGATTCTTCTATCTTCTTTGTTCTTTTATTATATACTCTAAATCCTTTATTGGAGTTATTATAGCCCAGAAAAATAGCGTCACTTGATCTTTGATCAAACTTTCCAAGGTTGTCTTTTTCACTGTTTAGAACAAAAAACTTGAAGTAAGAAACATTTTATTTTCTTCCTTTTCACAACTCATAGATGGTCTTTTTAAGAATAGGTCTTACAAGACATATGTTAAGTGCATAACATGCCCTGGATACTACGTCTGCCTAGTATAGTATCTATGAGGTAGTTGACTTTCACATAGCATGGTCCTAACCATATCAACCAAAGTTCTATTCTTTCTCTCTACAACTCCATTTTGTTAAGGCGTCCTTGAATAAGAGAAGTTGTGAGTTATACCATTACTACCACAAAATTCTTCAAACTTTATGTTATCAAATTCTCCTCTATGATCACTTGGAATTGAAGCAATGCAGTACTCTTTTTCTATTTGAATTTTTTTGTAAAACTTATCAAACATTTCAAAAGCATCATTCTTATTTGATAAGAAATACACCCATGTAAATATGGAGTATTCATCTACTAGAACAAGACCGCAATGTTTACCACTAAAACTTTGAGTCCTAGTGGGATCGAATAAATCCATGTCCACAAGTTCAAGTGGTTGGCTAGTAGACATGATATTTTAGGAGGAAAGATGCTTATAACTTTTTTACATTTTAAACAAGCCTCACATACCAGATTGCTTTCTAACTTTAAGGTCGGTTGTTCTCTTACTAACTTATTTTGGGACAATTTTAATAGAATGCTTATGATGGCATGTACAAATCTTCTGTACTAGATAAATGAAAACTTTTCTCAAAAGACAAAACACTTAATGCTTTTTGAGGACATGTCTTCCAATTAAGCACAATATATATTATGATTTCGAGGACCCACAAACATAATATTATCATTATGAATATTGAAAATTTCACAATGAGGTGTGTAGAAAATTACTTTGTAACTTTTTTCACATTTTTGACTCACAAATCAACATGTTTCAAACTGTCAACAAAGAGAATGTTATCAATGGAGGTACAGTCAAAATTACCAATTTTACCAATTTTAGTGACCTTTGCTTCATTTTGTTTGCAAAGACAGCATTACCTTCATCTTTTCTTTCAATGTAGTTGAAGTGTGATATTTCACCTGTCAAGTGTCTCGAATAGCCACTATCAACTATCCATTGATTCTCTCTTGTCTCCATTTTGAAACACATCCACAAAAAGCATTATCTCATTTTAGTTACCTAAATTTTTTTGGGTCCTTCCAGGTTAGTATTTCGACCTTTCGGTCTCTAAACATATATCTAAGATAATTTATTTTTACGAAAATTACAAAAATGACTCATGTGACCATGTTTACCACAGTAATTGCACAAAACAGATCAATATGATAGTTGTTATGATTTTTTCCACTAAGCAGGTTCCCATTGTTTTGACTAAAGTTACTGCTAGATTTAACAAAGAAGTTTTTATATAGCCTAATGTTGTTATTTCATTGTATCTTACTGGCCTTACCGACAAGTGAAGCCAAACTTAAACAAGAATAGAAATTTTACATAGCTTTGGAGAATGATTCTAAAGGAAAGCAAATAATCTACATTTAGAGAGAAGATGGATAAGGTTTTTAAGATTTTAGTTACAAAGTTTCCATGTGTTGCTAGGAATAAGGTGACCTTTCACCTTATGTTGTTAAGAATAAGGTGACCTATCACCTTATTCGCCATCATCTGCCTTTGTTTAATTACTAGGTTCATAATAAATCAAGCTTTAGAGTAGTGATCGGGCAACAAAACTAGTTTCCATGATATAACCATTAGGAGAACTGAAGAGGTGAAAGCATGGCTTTTTAATGAAACACCCATCGATGTGTTGAATCCATTAAAGTTTATCTACTTCCTCTTCGATAGGGAAGTGACGATTGTGATTAAGAGATGAGGAAAAAATAAGTTAACATCAAAATAGATCTGATAGAAGACGACATCTAACCTAACCTTGTAAGAAGATTCAATATAAAAGAAAAGGATATTTAAAATTAAGAACTATTTTTTCTGTTAGTTTTCATGCATGTTTGTCATTGATTTTGTTTTCTATGGTTAACATCTAAATGTGTTTAGTGTTTAAATGTAATGAACCCTAGTTTGGGAAAAACATATATTTTAATCTTTTCTTTAATGCAATTATATTGTTTGATCTATTGTGATTCAAATATGTGTTTTACTCTTGTTCTAATATATCTGAAATATTAGTGCATGATTTGATTTGATTTGATTGAGATTAGGAAGTCCTTTTGTACAAATAGATTTACCATAATTGAAAGGGGTTTATTGTAAACTTAGAGATAGGATAACATAAATCCTCTAAATTTTAGGTCAAATCTAATGACGTAATTCATAAATCAATGTTGCAATCCTTGGGGTTTTAATTAGAAAGACTTCTATTAATCAACTGATGGATTAGTTGTTAGTAGTCTCACTAGAGTTGTTAACATAAGATAGGAATTTCCACTATCCAATAATCAATAATATAATTGCATAATAAAAGATTAGTTATTTAATGATTTTTAAAGGGATTCATCATAAATACTAATATTTGATATTGATTTTTCTAATTAATTTTATTTATTTTGAGTTTAATATTGTTTCCTATTTTCATTTATTTGTTAAGTTTTATTTTTAATTAAAAACCAAAAATGTGATTCGTAGGCTACATAATAGGAAAATGGTAACTGCTGGTAATTACATTGCAATAAGTGCTTTAGGCAACAATATTTTTTAACAATTTAAAAATGTGTTGCTAAAAATTAATATAGCGCAACAAATTTTAAAGTGTTGCCTTTACTAATATTTAAAGGCAATGATAATACTAATTTGTTACTATATATAAGAAAAGGCAACAAAATTTAAAAAATGTTGTAATAAAGTGTTATATATGCAACACTTAGAATTGTTCTTATAGTTCTAGTCAACTATTTACTAAAGAGTAAAAGACTTAAAATAGCAACTCTTAGGCTCAAAAGCTCACAAAAAATAGTCTTGTGTGTAAATAATATGCAATTTTCGTTCAAATTGATTATCTTAATAGTTAATAAAATATAAATTGTAAAAGCAAGTATATTCTAACTTTCATCCTTTTGCATATTTATTCAACTCAATAATCAATAACGATGTAAAGTATTTTGGACAGATTTTAACTAATTCGGGATATCAGTTAATGAGATTTAATAAAAAAGATTATAAAAAACTTAATAAATTGGTTCCTCACAATTAAAATTGTACATTGTCCTCAATGTACACAATTGTAGCATATCAAGATAAACTAACAATAAAACACAAAAAGTGAAAAATATTAGAATTGGTACTATCCCAAATAAAAAGAATTATAAAGTTTTGAATTTGATGATGGGTCCATCTGATATTAGATATATCCATCCTCACAATAAAAAGATAAATGATGATGATGATGACAACGACGACGACGATCATAATAATAATAAAGAATAAGGAAATAACACATCCAAAATCAACATGAAATAAAATACTATGCTAACACAAAAAAATGGAAACAAAATGAAATAAAAATGAAATGTATCCTAATTCTTAGGATGCCTCCTAATTAGCGCTTGTTTAATGTCGTTAGCTCAATGTACCTTTCATAATTACCATCAACTTAGGTCTATAATTAATAGCTTGCTTCCACCGTTTCTCCATATAGTGGTTTAGTAGCTTGTGAATAATGCACATGTTGTAAGATAATGATAAGAGCATAACATATTAAAATAATAAATCTAATTAACTCCATGAATGCCTTTTTATATAACAAACTGTTCAAAAAATAAGGAATTAAAAATCTTGTCGAATCTTTAGTTGACTCAAACATGTTGTCTTGTTAGAATTGGGAACCATCCGTAGTTAAGGTGACTAGCAGTAATTCATCAATAGTTTCCTTATTTGACTCCTCCCCTTGTTCTTTCTCAATCACCTTTGTCCGCTATTCTACTTACTCTTCCTAGACAGGGGCTTCTTCCTCCTCTTCTTCTTTAACCATCCTTTTCCACTCTTCTACTTCCCTATCTTAGATAAGGGTTTCCTTCTCTTCTTAAACTTCTACTTTATCTATGGTCTGTTCTTCTGACTCTTCTAAAACAATAGTTACCCCCTCATCCTCTTAAAATGGAATTTCATTTAATAAAGTAGACCTTTATCTCCTCTTCACTTTAAGGCCTTAATAAGCTCAAATAATATGATGTATTCAACTCAATGTATTCTAGTGAAAAAAAAATCTCCTTTTGAATTTCTAGTGGCTAGCTTTAATTTTGGCAAGGCATTCTGTTATTACATCTATAAGAAGTTCTTTTTACTACTGTTATTGTAAAGATTCAACTGAAATTTTAACATCCCATTATCCCTTGATTAGGGTTAGAATCCTAGGATACTATATATGAGAGTTTATTGAGAATTTAGAAGTGCAGTTTATGCATTATATGGCGTACACATACACGTGAATAATGTTGTCACTCATGAAAATAATTGTACATGCATTCATTGACATTTTCCGGGTATAAGTGATTTTAATGTGATTAAAGTGTGAATTATGGATTAATTGTCTTGAAAATTAAATTGGTGTGTATTAGAATTAATTTCACATTTTTGGAGACATTTCGGATATTTTGGAAATTTATCAAAAAATTGGAGTAATTTCGATTAAGAAAAATATAGAAATAAGAGACAACAAAAATATTGACAAATGGAGTAATTATAGAGTGACAAATAGATCAATTACTTAATGACAAATGGATCAATTACTTTGTAGAAAATGGAGTAATAGCTAAGTGACATTTGGTAGCTTCATATGATGACAAATGCAAGGCATGCATTAGAGACATGTGGCAAAGCTAAGTTAAGCCACCTAAGTCACGTTTTTTTGTTAAGCAAGGAAGATTTCTGCAGCTCTCTTATGCTTCACCGAAATTCTCCATCACCAAAACCTCCCTTCTTTCTTATCCATCACCGAATCCTAGCTTGTTCATATGTCTTTGGTGTTTGCTTAATACACTTTACAAAGTCTTCAACTATTTGGGGTTTTCAATTGTTGTTGAATCCTTATAGTAGCGTAAATGATATTAAGATAAGGTTTTAATGTTTGTAAATTAGATGCAAACGTAAGTGGTGTATGTTTCCGTGTTTATGGATTGATGTATGCATGAATGGTGTGGATGTATGTGTGGGTGGTGAAGGAAGAAGCAAATTCGATGATATGATTAATAAGATGAAGGATTTTAGCAATGAAGTGACCTGGAGCATGTTATATGCAGTGCTTTTACCAAACATGCATATGTATTTTGGACATAACTTGAGATGTGACTATCCAAATTGGATGGATTTTGATTAAGAGTAAATAGAGACATATGGCTACATTTTTCATGAAGGAATAGAATTTGAAATCTGTCCTTAAGAATCTTGAAAATCAGCTTGAAGTTGAGAATTGTGTTCTATCAAGGTATGAAAATAGTATGTAGCTTTTTGGTTATAACTTGCATGATACTGAACCAAAATGCATGAAATTGATGCCATTATACACTTAAGACATTGTGGAACATTTAATTGGTAGAATATTTTGTCTAAATACCTCATTGTCTAGGTCATAATGGTTATACAAATCTAACCGAAAATCTGCTTAAGAAAATTTGAAAAAAAATGTAGAACATGTGATATGGAATAGGTAATGTTTTGGGGTTTATGAGCAATCATGAATTGTTGAACTGTGCATTGATGTTATTGAATTGAAACTGAAGTAAAAGTGAAGAGGTCATCAACTATAAATGATAGAATTTTGATAAGAAAGTGTTTGATAAAATGGATATCTTGATTTGGAAAAGGATAGGTTTCATGAATGATATTATATAGTTGAAGAGGTTTAATCAATTTATTAGAGTTTGATAATTTCATGAAAACAAATTGTCATGTGAATGAGTATGGAATGATGTTGTGTTCATGGTAAAGTAATCTAGAAAATTGGAGTGAACTTGGTGTTAAAATGTATGTGAGTTTTAGATAAACAGAAGAAAGGAGGAAGAAAAACACAGTAGGGCACAATCGCGATCCTTGCTGAGAAAGATGAGGTGCACAATCGTGACTGCCTAAAATTAGGATAGTTACGATCATGCACTTGCACTATCGTGACCCTAGAGGCTATATCAAAGGGTGTTTGTTTGGATGTTTTTAAACCTAATTCAAGTAATAATGTTATCATATAAGGTATGTAGGTTTAAATGAGAAATTAAATGAATGTAGTTGGTATTGAATGAGGGGATTAAAGTGAGTAAAGAGTATTAGAGATCAAAGAATGTTTAGAAGGCATTGTAAATTATTTATAAAGAGAATTAAAGAAACATACCCAAGAAATTGTCATTGAACATGCATGATACATTATACATTCATAAATGTACTTATGACTGGTTATTCATATGAAAATGCACATGAGTGACATATAAATGTATATGATTGCATATAGAGGAACACATCGAGTGACCGCTTCCAGACATTGTCGAGACTTCAAGGCAATAAGCTAAAAGGAGCATTTGTGAGTCAACCTAGATGATCTTCCTAGTATTGATTGATTGATTCTATTTAATTTCCAATTACTGAACTATTTATGATCTGTATGTGAATTCCGGACTTTAAAGGTCTGAGGAGTTTGATATTCGGGAATGTATTGAAAGTGTTCTATTTGCATATGAAATTTGAATGATATCTGTTTGCTACTGAACTTTGATTGATTTTTGAATACTTAACAAAAGTTGAATGTCGGAATGAGGTCCGATGAATATAATATTTTGTCTGTTGATCATATGTGAATGCTATTCATGGCATATTCTATTATTTGATGCATTTCATTAAATGCATGATCAGTTAAAGGCATTTTGATGAAAGTAGCTAGTCTAAAAGTGCTTTAAACTCATAATTCTACACATAGAGCTTTGCTATATGATTTTTGTATCTGACTGAGCCCAATGGGCCTGTATCTGTATCTGTATCTAAAATGCACTCAGTCATAACAAATAATAATGAATCTGGAGTCTCATATGCATCTACATTTGTATATTTACAATTACGAGATATATGCTTGTGAAATCTTTTCTGAAGTTGTGATGTTAAAGTGATATGCCATGATAATGTGATTGATTGGGTTGTACGTGTTCTGAACGAATGTATGTGATGTGTATGACATTCATTATGTCTTATTGTGATGGAAAATGTCGTGAAAATGATTGGTTGTATGATATTTGTGTGTTTGCTTGGAGTGAGATCATTAATGATGGTTCGCTTATTGAGTTCGTAAAACTCATAAAAAATTGCAATGTAGCTTTTCAAGTACGAGACAAGAGACCTAGATTTCTAAGATCTTCTAGAAGAACATTTTGGACTAGACATGGCTCAAAGGTCTTTTAGCTGGCATTTGAGGAGTTGTAGTTATTTTCAAGTAGTTTACATATGTCATGTAAAACTTATGTATAAAGGTTGTTAATATTGGTTTTAATTTCTTATAATGTAAACCTTTATGAATGAAATGAAGAGATGAGCTTTTTAAGTTTTGTGTTATCTTTATGATGCAATTTAAGAGATCAAGTTTGATCCAGCTTACCATTGTCATAGGATATGTACTTGAACATCCTCTGGATGTTCCGGTATGTACTCTATGGTAGTAGGATGCAACAAAAATTTTAGTATCAGAGCATGGTTCGGTAACTATAAGGACATATAAGGACTTTTATACATAATATTGAGTGAGAGATTCGGATAGTAATCACTACTATTTTTGTTATAGGTCATCTGCTGTAGGAGATCAAATTGGAGAGTCAGCTGACATAAAGTCTGTAGGAGACAATAGGGAGTCTCCTGTACCTGAGTTTGCACACGGCGAGAAAGAAGATACGATAAGTTGAGAAAGCAGGGGGCTGTGGACTTCTATAGAAGTACAGACCCTGCTAAGACAGATGGGTGGTTAGAGAGAATTGAAAGAGTGTTCAATCAGATGGACTGTGAGGCTAATGAGAGATTTGATTATGCAGTCTCACTACTATAACGCCCAACATACTAATGGTGGAAGACTATTCCAGGCAATAACACCAGACCTTTTCGTTTGACTCGGGAAGATTTTCTGAGGGTGTTTCGAGATAATTATATGCCTAAGATTTATCTAGGTAGAAAGATGAAAGAATTTATGGATCTGAAGTAAGGCAGACTCACGGTGTCAGAGTATGAGATAAAATTCAAC
Organism: Erythroxylum longipes; assembly: GCA_027563885.1. Taxonomy (NCBI): domain Eukaryota; kingdom Viridiplantae; phylum Streptophyta; class Magnoliopsida; order Malpighiales; family Erythroxylaceae; genus Erythroxylum; species Erythroxylum longipes. Next base: position 14,738 of record JAOQMS010070140.1, read on the forward strand.
GAGTTAATGAGCTATACAACTGTATTGACCCCAACTGAGGAAGACAAATGTAGACGGTTTGAGGATGGGTTGAACATAGAGATCAGAACAAAGCTAGCTATTTCTAACTTTAGTAGTTTCACAGAACTATGAGCAGCCTTAATCAAGATTGAGTAGTTATTAAAAGATGGTCAGGGAGAGTACAAACATGAGTTTAGAGGGAAGAAGCAGGTTGAATCTTAGGCTGATTCTGGCAGAAGCTTTAGTAAACTCTAGAACAAATCGTCTCGATTCCAAACTATATCGAGACAATTAGGGTTTAGAACAATATGTGGATTTGTTCGGATTAGTAGAGGTAGAGAATCAGTGTCAAGAGGTCAGTCATAATAAATGCCTAATTGTGAACATTGTGGTAAGAAGCATGGTGGTCAGTGTTGGAGGATATTGGGAGCTTGTTTCCGTTATGGCTCTGTAGAGCATCAAATCAGATATTGTCCAAAAACCTTGGGACCACAGTCTATAATGAGAGGAGGAACATTGACAGAGACAACTATACAGCAGAGTAGAGCTATTAGATATGTACAGAGATGTAGAGGTAAAGGCAGAACTCAGTCAGTAGGGCCCAGTGTCAAGACAGATGTACGGAGTAATCAGCTGCAGTCTCAAGCTAGGGTTTTCGCCATTGCCATATAGGAGGCGCAAAACTCCCCAGATGTGGTAGCAGTATGTTGAATGTTTTTAATTTTGAAGTATTTGCATTGGTAGATCCAGGGTCTACACATTCATTCATCGCACCACATCTGGAATCTAGACTGCATTGTAAGAGAGAAACGTTGAATCATGGTTTAGTGGTGAGTACTCCTGTAAGAAGTACTACAGTAATTGGTGAGGTATGTATGGTGTGCATAGTTCGGATTGATCAGGCAGAGTTAGAAGCTGATTTGATTTTATTATAGTTAAAGTAAATAGATATTATTCTAGGCATAGATTGGCTCACTGCTCATACGACGGTGATGAACTGTTATATTAAGGAGGTGGTTTTTGAATCCCCTAATCAGCCGAGATTGGTGTTTCGTGGAGTTAGTCAGGAAGTGCCAACCTGACTTATTTCATTCATGAGTGCTTTGAGATTAATCTGAGGTGGATGTGAGGCATATTTGGCCGACAAAGTTGATACCCAGAATGAACTAACCATTCAGGATATTCCTATTGTTAACGATTTCCTAGATGTGTTTCCTACTGAACTACTGGGTTTACCCCTAGAAAGGGAGATGAAGTTTACCATAGATCTTGTTCTAGGTACCGCTCTTATATCAATTCCTCCATATAGGATGGCACTTGTGGAACTGAAGGAACTGAAGACCCAGTTACAGGAGTTATTGAAATAGGGTTTTATTAGACCCAGTGTGGCACCTTAGGGAGCTCCAATATTGTTTGTAAAAAAGAAGAATGGGACTTTGAGGTTGTGTATTGATTATCGACAATTAAATCAGGTAACAGTTTAGAATAAGTACCCAATGTCGAGGATTGATGATTTGCCTGATCAGTTATAGGGAGCTGAGGTCTTCTCAAAGTTAGATTTGAGATCAGGATATTATAAGTTGAAAATAGCTGAGGCTGATGTACCAAAGAGTGCATTTAGAACAAGATATGGGCATTTTGAGTTTTTTGTGATGCCGTTTGGATTGACTAATGCCCAGGCAACTTTTATAGCCTTGATGAATTAAGGTATTTGAACCTTATTTAGATCACTTTATGATTATGTTTATTGATGATATTTTGGTGTATTTGAAGGGTAGAGAGGAACATGCAGAACATCTGAGGTTGGTTCTACATATGATGAGGGAGAAGCAGTTGTATGTCAAGTTCAGTAAATTTGAATTTTGGCTTGATCAAGTAGTATTCTTAGGTCATATTGTATCTAGAAACAACATACAGGTAGATGTTAATGGACATTTTATATTGATTTTAAATACATAATTTGCTAAACTCTTGTCTATCTAATGTTTAAATTACATTAATTAAGAGTTATTTGTTTTTAATTTAGGCACATATTGGATGAATAAAATCATTAACGTTTAGTCACCTAAAAAATGTTAACATTTTTGGAAGATAAGAAGGAGAGTTGTGCATGAGAAAAGAGAGGGGATGGAATTATTCAAGACATAAAATCAAATAGAGAGAAGCGTGGACATTGAATAGGGAAGAAAGAAAAAATAACAGCAGCTGTTGGCGATAAGAAGAGAAAAAATGTGAACAAGAAGCGTGGCTGGGTTTGCATGAAAGTTGGACCAAACCACAATTTTTATTTGTCACATCAAGGTCTAGGATAGAAGAGTTGAAGCAGCTGGTAACATGAAGCAGTGCTGGCAGCGCAGAGAAGAAAATGAGGGCGTAAATGTTGAAAAAGAAAGGGACCAAAAACCTTAAAAAATCAATACAGAGACAAAAATCAAATACGGCAGCTGCGGCATAATCAAAGGAAAAAAACAGCTGGTGGCGTGGACATTAGGATAAAATACAAAACGAAAAAAACTCCTCATGGAACTCAAGCCATAGCCACCACTGAAGACACACTCATGTTACACCAGAAAAAAAACATAGCCCTCACTCCTTACCAACTCACGTTGCACCATCATTAGACACTCTCCACTTCACACACACAAAGCAGCAGGTGGCTTAGGAGACGACATTACAGCTGGTGGCGTGAACAACGTTGAAGCAGCTGGTGGCACTCCACTCACAATGAAGAAGCTGGTGGACACAAGTAGCTGGTGGAAGCAAAAAAAGTGAGCAGCTGGTGCAATAAGGGTAGTGTGAACTTTGCAGCTGGTGGATATTAAATGAAGACAATAGATGGTGGTGTGAACAACAAAAAGTGAGCTGGTGGAAAAAAGAAGAATGAAGACACAAGCAAATGGAGGAAGGAGAAGTAGCTAGTGGCGTTAACAAGTTGAACAAGAAGAGTTGCGTAAAGAAGAGAGGAGAGAAGAAGATAACGTGAACAGTACCAGTGGACCAAAAACTACCTAATTAAATTGTCACATCAGTTACAGTGGTAAGGTGGGAGGAGAGAAAATACAGCAGCAGAAAAAAGGGTGTTTTTATTTTTATTTTTTAATTCCATATTTATTTTAATTGTGTGGATTTAATCAATGCAAACATATGTTATGACCATGATTTATGTTACAGTGATATATATGTGTGAGTAAGTTTTTCTTTTCGGTTAAGGTTAAGATTGATATTGGATTAGGACAATTTTTATGGTATTGATTTTGGCTTGATTGAATGCATATTTAGTCCTAATTTAGCTTGATCACCTAGATTAAGGCCTTAGATGATTAAATGCCAAAACCAATGGGATTTAATTTGTCAGAAAATTAATCAAGCGACATACTTGAGACTAAAGTGTAACCAACCTTAGGATCTTGTGTGAGGATACCTAGGATTAACGAACTTAGTTTTAGGCTTCTTGAATTTAATGCTTTTTATTCCGAATTATCTATGAACTAAGTAGTTTACTCGGATTTAGAAGAGAAGGGAACACTCATGAACATTGGGTTCGACTTGCTTAAGTGAAGGATTTCCTAAATTAATCTACCGTTACAATTTTTTTTTTAGTTTCCAATCCAATTGAAATCTAATACCTTAACCGATTTATGTCATTTGATTAAATCTAGTCATTTTAATTCATACCTTGCATTTTTCATATTTCCTTGATTTGCTTACTTTAATTTATTTTATTTTCAATTCAATCAATTTTTGATCGTTCGAGTAATTTTTCATCGTTTGATTTAATTGTCTTATATATTAGAATTTCCCTTGGGTATGATATCCAGTTCTTACCGATTTATATTACTTGTCGACGGGGTGCGCTTGCCTCTAATTGGTATAGATAGAATTTAATTTATATTGTTTTGTTTAGACCGCAATAGTAGACCTGAAGAAAATAGAAGCGGTGATGAAGTGAGAAGCTCCAAGAAATGTAACTAAGATCCAGAGTTTCTTAGGATTAGATGGTTATTATAGAAGGTTTGTCGAGGGGTTTTCACTGATCTCAGCCCCTTTGACAAAACTTTTGAGAAAGAATTTGCCTTTTAGATGGAATGATGATTGTCAAAGAAGTTTTCAGGAACTGAAGCATTGCTTGACTACAGTACCGGTGTTGACTATTCCTTTGGGAACTGGTGGTTATGTAGTATACAATGACGCTTCTCATTAAGGATTGGGATGTGTGTTGATGCGGTATGGCAAGGTGATAGCCTATACATCGAGACAATTAAGGTCTCACAAGATGAACTATCTCGTACATGATTTAGAACTTGCCGTTGTAGTATTTGCTTTGAAGATTTGGAGATACTACTTGTATGGTGAAACTTTTCAAGTATTTACTAATCATAAAAGTTTAAAATATCTATTAAGTCATAAATAGTTGAATATGAGACAAAGGCGATGGATAGAGTTATTGAAAGATTATGATTGTACAATTAAGTATCATCCTGGAAAAGCTTATGTGGTAGCTGATGCATTAAGCAGGAAATCTGATAGCAATATGGCTCAAATACAATTATCGAGGTTGCATAACCTAGTTCAATTAAGAGCATTGAATGTTGAATTGAAATTGGGGAAAGATGAAGCATGGATAGCCACACTAAAGTTGAGACTGATGTTGCATGATAGAATTATATGAGCTTAGAGTAAAGATCCAGAAATGGTGAAACTAATTAAGAAGATTAAGATCAATACAAATTTTGAATTTAAATATAGAGATGAAACATTGTGGTTAAAACAAAGGTTATGTGTGCCTGATATAGGTGAATTAAGAAAGGAACTTCTAGAGGAAGTGCATGTAGCAACTTATACTATACATCTTGGTACTATTAAGATGTATAACACGTTGAAGCAACATTTTTGGTGGCCAGGGACGAAACAGCAAGTGGCTGAATATGTGGCTAAATGTTTTACTTGCCAACAGATCAAAGCAGAGCATCAAGCTCTAGTTGGTATGTTGCACCCCCTTACCGAAGGGTATACACCGGGATGCCCGGAGGTCATTCCGGCACATAACCTAGGATAAGGGCACGTTACGTTCACTTACTAAATTCACTTGACATGGTATGGTATCATAATTCATTTATAAAGCATCATAAGAAAACCACAATAATTTAAAACCAACTTTTTCCTCAATTCATTTCATAAAAACCCGATTGCCTACATTGTGACTTTCAACAACTTCCTTATGTACATCATCAAAACCTAATACAATAGTATTACATGAAAGAGGAATATATGTACAATCTAACTAATTTGTCCAAAAATCCCAGCAGACCGACCTTTGAGCCATGACTTCTATTGTCAATCATAATTTACACAGCTGGTAGTGCCTCTCTGTAGCTAGAGTCGTCTCTCGGACCTGAAAAGACAACATTGCAATTTTGGTGAGTTTTGTGAACTCAATGAGGTAACCATCATCGATGGTTCACTCAATTCATGCAACACATCATTTCACATACCCTATAACCACATTGTTGCATATTTGATCACGTTTCACAGTTTCCCTTAAGCATAGGCAAATTATGTGTTTCAAGTAATCAAACATACATAACCAAATGCATATGAAATGATCGTGATACTCTTTTCCAATTGTTACGTTGTTGTGATCGAGTGCCTGAACTGTCTCGTATCCATTTTAGATAACGGGCTAATTAATAACTGTCAGTTATCCGATGAGGATACAGGGCTCATTATACGTTGAGCTTTAAACTCTAATTATTGGCTACTCTACTCATAACTTCCATTATCTAATTATACATTCATAAATGGAATGCAAGTAACATAATCAATCAAATTATACAGCACATAGGTCTTCACTTTCACATACAATTAGCACTTCAATATCTTAATCCTCATTCACATTCATCGGACCTTCTGTTTGGAATCCACAATCAAACACATTCATTTATCATTCATAGCATAACTTAAGCAAACAATAATTGAGAGAAACCATCTAGGTTACTCACAAGTTTCTCCCGAAGCTAATGCCTGGAAGTGTTGGCAACGTCTGGAGGTTGACGTTCCAATTGCTCCTCTATGACAAACACCATACATATATATCACAATTTGCAAAATTTTGAGTGTTTCATAATGCATATGTATGAAATGAATTATGTACAATGCATGTTCATAACAACCCCGGGTATTTTTCCATCGATTTCATCAAAAAGTCATTTTCATGTCAAAACTCATCTAAGTAAAATTTTTACTTAGGTTTATGTCTCACTAAGACCATTATAATCTTAATTCATTTCTTATTGACTCACTTTAGATTTTTCCAAGTCACACTTTCGGGTCTATTGTTCACATTCAAACATAATGTACTAGGTACAACTTCCATCCAAAAGTTTAATATCTTAGAGAAAGAATCAATTTTAGACTTCTTGAGACAATTTGTAAACCTATATCTCTAGTTTACTCCAAATTAAAAAGAGTCTCATTTGGAATCCTATAGATCCAGATATAATCAAAATAGGGAAGGGTGTTCAGGAAGAAAAACCCTATTTCACTGCTCCAACAGATTCCACACTTTGATTTGATCAATAATTCTCAGTTCAATTTATAATGCTACAAAAGTTTATGGAGGAATAGAACACTTTGTTAGGAATCTATTGGTTTAAGAATCAGATTATTTGGAGATCTAGAGAAGAAGTTATGGTTATATAAGTAGAAAGTAGACGAAACAAAACATAGAAGAAGTTGGTTTACAGAAGATGCATCTTTACAGACGATGCATCCTTACAGAAGAAGATGACATCATCCAGAAGAAGATGACATCATCATAGAAGAAGTTGGATTATAGAAGAAGATGATGTCACCGTCATCATAGAAGAAGTTTGTTTACAGACGAAGTTGACTTTATCACAGAAGAAGATGATGTCATCACATAAGAAGATGGTTTACAGCAGAAGATGACGTCATCATAGAAGAAGATGACGTCATCACAGAAGAACTTGATTTACAGAAGAAGATGACGTCATCACAAAAGAAGTTGGTTTATAGAAGATACTATCTATACTCCTCAACTCAAAAACTTTTTCTTGAACATCTCCAAGTCTTCATCAACTCTCGTATAAAAACCTATATTCATACATGCTCAGTGAAGAAACAGAGCATATCACCTTTCCACATCTAAGTCTCTACACTAATCCTATACATAATTTTATTGCCATTTCTACTCCAAGAACCATTTCCACAACACCTGATCACTAATAATCCATCAAAACCTGAAATATCACCATATCTCCAATTGTCATCCCCTTAACACAGTGTTCAAGAATATAAATATACGTAAATGCTATGATCATGCACTAATAATAAATTCACCAAATTTATTTCAAAAATACACAACTCTAACAATTTTATTCACTACTTACTTGTTGAAGACTCTAAAAGCTTTAATGTGTAAACTCCTGCGAATACTAACCAACTTTTGGTTTTTCTTAAGGAAGAAGAAACACTTAGTAGTAGAGGAAGTGGTGAGGGATTTGATGGAAAACTCTATGTATAGGAAGAAATTCGGAGAAGATAATAACAAGGAAAGAACTTAGGAAAATAATAAACCCCTTTTTAACCTTCGGATTACTCAAGCTTACTTCTGACAAACAATAAAGGCAACTTTACACTTGTCACTTTTCCTAAGGTCTAATTCTAACTAAGTTTCTTTGAAACTAACTCCATTAATTCTATCTTTGCAATCCAACAATCTCCAAATCTTCTTTTGGTTTCTTTTTCCCTTATTTTCTAAAATTTTTCTCTGAAATTTATTTCTAAATTCACCGAAATTCATAAATCTCACAATTCTACTAACCAATAATATGTTAATCATAAATAAATTCAAAATTCACTAAATTTCCAAAAATCTCAATTAAATTTAATTATACTCGGAATCATTCATGAATGCATGTACAATTTTTTTAATGCAAAATTTCACTATTCACTTGTATGAGCATGTCATATTATGCATGAACATAAAAATGCATCTCTTGCCTCTCACTGAACACTCCTATTTACTATTCTAACCTTCCTATAGGTAATGGGATGCTACAACTCTCCCCTCCTTAAAGAAATTTCGTCCTCAAAATTCTTACCTGTTTGCTCGAACAGGTGGGGATATTGTCTCGTCATATGCTCCTCCATTTCCCAAGTTGCTTCCTCATTTGAGTGGTTCCTCCAAAGGACTTTTACCAATGGAATGACTCTGTTCCTCAACTGCTTGACCTGTGATCCCAAAATCTTGATCAGCTCCTCAACATAGCTTAAGTTACTAGAAACCTCAATCTCCTGAGCTGGTATCACATGTGTCGGATCCGATCTGTATCTTCAGAGCATACTCACATGAAACACATTATGCAATTGAGACATCTCTTTCGGTAAGACTAACTTATAGGCCAAAGGACCTATCCTCTCAATGATCTCATGAGGACCTATGTACCTAGGGCTTAACTTGCCCTTTTTTTCGAATCTCAGAACTCCCCTCCAAGGTGACACTCTCAGGAATACCTTGTCTCCCACATTGTGCTCCATATCACGTCGA
>JAOQMS010070162.1:0-23300 GCA_027563885.1 Erythroxylum longipes
TGCCAGGAATTTAAAGTATTTCCAAACTAAAGAAATAAGGAAAAAGATTGCGCCTCGTAATCTGACTGAAATCAAAAAGACTGTGTATTGCGAACAAGGGACAAAAATCTAACAGAAAGAACTTTGCTTTATTGATCAACAAATTGACAAAACACAATGACTAAGAAATTGAAAATTGCTAATGACAATTGAAAAGAAAGACTAATGCTAGGGAAAAAATAGAGAATTGCCGAAAATAGAAATAAGCTAATAGGTTTGCTGGGATGCCAGGCTTTGATATGTCAGAGGTTGGATCCTTCTTTCTACTTCAAAACTTCTATTTATAGCCAACGATGATGAGTGTTCTACTGTAATTTAACTTGTAATCTTGATAAAATTTTATCTTACTAGATAAAGATAAAATACCAGATAAAGATAAGATTTGGATAAACTTTATCATATCCAATAGAGATAGAGTTTGGGCTGATGTCTATCAAGTTTATCATCTTATCTTCTTTTTATCTTGGACTTCTAGACCCCCAATCCAACTCCAACTCTACTACATCATTCTCTGCTGGACATTGGAATCTGATGGGCCAAGATCAATGGACTACTTTTGGACTTCGAACCATGGCCTTTCTTTTAGGCTTCAGATTTTCGGCCTAAAATAGTAAAATGGGCCGAACCCATTTTTTGGTGTAAACACATGTAACGGGGTTTGATATTGCAAATGTTTTTTCGGCATTCTATTTAATAAATATGCAACAGTGGATAATGCATCACTCCAAAACGATTTGGGCATGCCAGAATCAATCAACAAGGCACGAGTGGTGTCAAGAAGATGATAATTTTTCCGCTTCGCAACCCCATTATGTTGGGGTGTAAAAGCACAAGAAGTTTCATGCAAAATTCCATGTTCATTAAAGTAAGCACGCGTAGTAGAATTGATAAATTCACCTCCATTATCAGATCTGACCATACGAATAGAACACTGAAATTGGTTCAAAATCATTTTGTGAAACTGTTTAAATGTGTCACAAACTTCATCTTTCTTTTTCAGTACATAAATCCACGTCATATAAGTATAATCATGAATATAGGTAACAAACCAACGGAATCCATCATGAGAAGGAATTAGGGATGGCCCCCAAACATCAGAGTGAATAAGATCAAATGGCACAACTCGTTTATCCAATTTAGGAGAATAAGTAGAGTTTACACTATTTGCCAAAATGCAAGTCTGATAGGAAATTGAGAAATGTTTAAAAGCAGAAAATAATGAGGGAAATAAATGTTTCATATACCCAAAGATGGGTGTCCAAGATGTTTGTGCCACAAAAGAATTTCAGCCTCTTTGGTGTGAGTACCAGTTGATGCCTTATAAACTTTGCTAATTTCAGCTTCTTCCATGTAGTACAATAAACCCCCCCCCTCCCCCGTCTAATACCACGGCCAATGATCTCCCTCGTATGAAGATCCTGCAATAAGAAAAAAGTGGGGAATATCAGTGCCACACAATATAAATCTTCAGTGAGTCTACTAACGGAAATCAACTTGTGCTTAAGTGAAGGAATAAGCAAAGTATTCTTCAGCATGGTTTTATTATTTAAAACCACACAACCAGCTCCAGTAACTGGAGATCGAACACCATTGGCATTAGAGATCTAATGTCGATGAGGGGAGACAGTGTTAATAATGTCTTAAAAGTCAAATGTCATATGTTATTCTGCACTAGAATCAAGGATACACTTTTGGTCAACATCAAAAGTTGTATTACTCAAGACACAGCAAGAGTTACCTTCGGCCGTAGGATTGGATTTACCCTATGAAGAGAGAAAGGATTGCAAAGTGTCCCCATTCATGAGCGCAGCAACCCCTCCTGCATTCTCAACCTGAGTTCTCTTCTTCTTTGCTTGATATTCCTCCCACCAATCTGGATAGCCATGCAATTTGAAGCAGGTGTCTTTGGTATGCTTTTTACTACCATAGTGTGTGCAGCGTTGAGCCTCATTAAAATGTTTACTCTTACGATCAGCTCCTTTAAAACTCTTTGTTACCATCACCATACTTGTATCAGATGATGTAGATCGCATGATCTGTTGACGATTATCTTCTCTACGAACTTTAGCATAGGCGTCTTCAACAATGGGAAAGAGTTTTTTTGTTAAGACATCACTTCGAATGGAGTCAAGGCGGTCATCAGGTCCGGTTAAAAATATATATACTCTCTCATCATGAAGCAAGGAATTGTATTTCTCGATATCTATGTAACAAGTCATAGGGTTAGGTCTGTGAAAGTCGATCTTAGACCAAAGGCTTTGTAATTCTGAATAATATTGATCAAGAGAACCACCAGCTTGCTACGGCTGAGAAACTCGGCGTCAAAGTTCATACACCTGAGAGGTATCTGACCCATCAAAATAGGTTGTAGCTGCCGCATCCTAGACCTCCTTGGCTATAGCAAATGACACAAAATTGGTCACAAGAGCAGGGTCCATAGAACTGAGTAACCAGCCATTGACAATGGCATTCTCCGTGCGCCACTAGCAAAATGTGGGATCGTTTTCATCTGGTTGAGGTAAACCACTATTAATATAGCCAAGTTTGTCTTTTCCAGCCACAAACATCTCAATAAGTTGAGACCATAGCCCATAATTAGAGCTATTTAGTTTCATAATAATATTGGTCACACCACCATCAAGAACGGTGGTAGGAGTATGGGTCATTGAGCTGCTATGAGCGTGAGAAAACGTAGTAGCCATGCGTTCTGCAAACTCAGTAAAAAAACGAGCCATGTGTGGGTTAGGAAAGGTGAGATCAGAGGATGTTTTTAGCTCAGTATGAGAGGTTGGATCAACCATGTGAAGAACACTATCGACGGCACCAAAAGCCAAAAGCAAAAACCCCTAGATCTTTGCTCTGATACCATGTCAGAGAGAGGGAGGAAAAAAATATTTTCTATCTTTATTCTGTGTAAAACATGTACAATATATACTACTATTCTGCCTATAAATCAGGAACCTACAAAACCAGAAATAGGAAGTAAAATGCCTATTTAAGCTATACAACAATAACGGGAAAATCCTTCCTATAAGTTAGGCTAAACTCTCGCCAATAAATACCATTTATTAAAAAATTGAGTGCATAAATATTATTGGAAGTATCAAGACAACAAATGTTAAATCAAAAGAAAAAGGATTATGATAAAAATCACATCGAGAATTTTATATGCTTATTTTTTTAAAAAAGGTGATAAATAACATAAGTATACCCTTTTTTTAATCAAAAATCAAAATTTTTGTACACGTACTCTTAACCTCCTAAAATAAAATATCAATAACTAATTAAATTAAAGGTAAAATAATTTTAAAATTTAAATTTTACTTGATTTTATAATAACAAACTAATAGTAGAGTGTTTAAACTTTCAATTTATTTTTGACAACAAAAAATTTATTAAAAAATAAGGAAAACTAATTGTTTCGTGTCTATGAGACTTAGGTTGAAAGTTTAGCCTAAAAGGGGATGTTAAGAGTTGACATAGTTTGAATTATGTTGATCTCGCACAATAATATTTTTAAGTAAGATTCCCTGTATTAACAATTTTTGAATGTTGGAAATTTATGAAAGTAATCTCTAGGATATTTCCTAATTCGATCGGTCATTTAAGTAGTTCATTTGGGTGTTAGGGTATTTTTTTAATTGAAAAAAAATCCAATATGTTTAGAATTTCTGCAAGAGGTTAAGCAAAAATGATGAAATATACCTGTTGCTTGTTGAGTTCGAAAACTTGATGTGCTCGGGTTTTTAATTTTCAAATTTGTTTATTATTATTTTTTGAAAAATATGTAATTTCATTAATAAATGATAAGTACATCTACTATCCATTACAAGAAGACAAAATAGTAAATTCCTTAATCCATCAAATACAACAACCAACAGTAATTCCATAGTTTGAATTAGGATAAAACCATTATGGAAGTTATTACAAGCACCACCTCTCCTTCATCCTCATAGTGATTTTATGCTGTAGGCATCTAGCTAGTCTTATGCAGGATAGAACCTTATGATAAATGTCAGTATAGCTTATTGCATCTATTACTTTCTTTCTAAGTGTAATATATGATTGCACCAAAGCACATCCTGAAAAGCTTAGTGTCACTCTCTTTCTGCAGCTTTAGCGTGGACGCCCAATTAATTATCCCTAAACATTCTTTTGCCATACATTAAACTCTTAAAAACAAAGAGATTATAATCCATATCTGTGAAGTTAATTCACAGTTGAAAAATAAATAGTTGATGTCTTCTGCATGTATAAGCATAGTTCACATTGCTCTTTATTTATAACTTATGTTAATCTAATTACTAGTGTTGGTTTCAAAAAGTTTAAGAAGACAGATATTTGATGGATTGAGATTATCTCTTTATCTATAACTCAGACAACGCGTGTATTCCCTACGGTCGATAAGCTAGTTGTAGATTTTGTGAAATAATTAATCAAAGACAATATTTATCTATATGTGTTTTTTGTTAATTATATTTGACATTTTAATGTTAAAGGTAAAATATTTAGAATAATATTATGCAATTAAAATTATGATGAGATCATAATTATAATATTCAATTTTCACTTATATATAATTTCTAGTTATAATTTTATCAAGATAGGATATTGATGGAATAGTAAAATTAGAACACGTTATATTTTTTCATACAAAGGAAGTAATTAATCTCATAAATTAAAGTATGAAGATATTTAAACAGATGTATGGATACTTATTCAAGAATAAGTTTACTGAATTGAACTAATTATAAGGATCTTAAATGGAATATTACTTATGTGTTTGTAGATTTCTTCATTATGATGATTTTATAATTGATCCTTAGACTTGAGATTACTAAGGCATGTTATACGAGAACTACCATATTTTGATACCATTTATGACTCATTCTATTTAGGGTAGCTCAGTTAGTAATATTTAGATATAGTATAAATCATATAGAAATAGTTAAGTAAGTTAAAAAAGGATTTAAATGTTCAAATATTCTTGATTAGAAGTGATTTCAGGAAATCTCTAACCAAAGTGAATTGAGATTTTTTTTAGAAAAGAGTTTTCAAATATTAATTATAAATCAAATTATTAATTAATAAAAACATACATGATTGGGTTTAAAAGAGTAGATAGTAATTGCATACTTTATATCCAATTGGAATATTACACTATAAGAAAATTACAAGTTACTGACGGAAGATTTCCAATAGAAAAATTATGTTGTAAATTAGCAATTGAATTTGATTTTCATCGGTAAACTTATTAGAAAAATGGTATTTTGCGACGAAAAAAATTCGTTGGTAAAGGAGGAGGGAATTTATCTACAAAATTTTGTCGACAAAATTTTGCAACGAAATAGTGAAAGTTGTTGTAAAAATAAGCGCTAATAGTTTGAGGTAAAAATTAACGACGAAGTTTATCGACGAAAAGATTTTCCCTAGGGAAATTCCCTATGAAAACTCCATTTCATTAGTGATTTACTTACAGAACTATCATTCCATTGGAAAATTCAAACGACGTTGGTGCTGTTATTTAAATTTAAAGGAAAATGATGTTGTTTTATTGTTAATTAAATCAAAAATCTGAAGACCCACATGTCATTCTTCTCCATTTCCTTCTTCTTTTTTGTTGTTCCTTTGCTGTGTTCTTCCATTTGCAGTCGTCATTGCTCATCTTCTTTTTTTCTTCCACCAACTGCTTCCATTGTCTTAGGTTTACCGTCTCGAGGTTGGTTGTCCACTTACTACTCTTACCTTAATTTTTTTTACTTCAATTTTTGTTGGTAAACCATTGTATGTTCATTGGTTTTCTTACTGTGGATTGAGTTGTGAGGGTTTATTTAGGTTATTAATGGTTCATTGTTTGTTGTTGTGTGGTTATGTTGGTGAATAATGAAAAAAGACAATAGTTTTGAAACAAACTAGGTATGAATTTATGAAGCGTACCAAGTGTTCGATGAAAGTTATATAAGATGTCTTTAACATCATTATACATTGCCTTCATCTTCCTTAGGTGTTAAACCATCTTTAGAAGGCATAATAATTCCAGGATGGTTTGAACTCTAAGAACCTTAAAATTGTACCATCATTAGTATTTTGATATAAGAGTTGTTGGATAATTAGCATTTTTTATCTATATTTGGTCACTTCTTCTTTATTATTGGATCCGTTTCAACCCTGGCTTTATCTATTGAAGTTTTTTAACATACTTAAAGCTGTTAACTCCTTAAATAGGGACCTTAATTTCTTTAAGAATAGCTATATTAAATCCTTCTAGTCTTGTAAGGTAATTGTTAAATACGAAAGGTATCAATTTCTTACAACTAATGAAGATATTTTGCACCATAATTGGTGAATTATTTGAGAAACTTGACTCTATAAATTGTGCTATACTTTCAAGGAACTTCGACATCTAATGATCATTAACCAAAGCTTTATCTAGTTCCTTTGTTATTAATTATCTAAAGCTTTGTTTATTGCTCCGTATGAAATATTTCTCTTCATTTCTCAACTATATGAGTCCTGTTTGCTCTATAAATTCCCTTAAATCATCATAATAGTTTTTACCATTCACATTTCCTGTAGTTTTTGGCCTATAAAAAATGGAATTGAACCCTTCTAGTATGATCTACAGTTCATATATTTTTTAATGGACACCCGCAATTATGTTTCATAACAATTTCTTATATAAATTTAAGTTCGAATCAAAGATATAAATGACCATTAATTTATTTTTTTTCTTGAATAAACTTCATAGCCATATGAATCATCTAATCACTTGATGCTTACGCTAAAATTACTCTTTCATAATGTTGCTGTTGGTGGTTTAATACTAAAGACCACTAACGTCCTAAGCATTTGAGCTGAAGCGTATATTCTCCATGCTCAGGTTTGTTTCCTAAAAAAACCAATTATTGACATGGGATGTGGATTTGATTTAAGGATCTTTATTAAGGAATAATTATGAGAAAAATTAACTTTTAGTGAGAATTAATTGAGGCAATTCATTATTTTTGTAAAATTAAATAGTCACTAACTCAACAAGAGTTTAAAGTATGTATAAGTAAAATTAAATATTCATTAACTTAACAAGAGTATCTAGTATCAAGTATGTCAAACTTCACTAAATTGATAAGATGTAACATATGATTCATTGCCATGTGCAAAAAATTTTCTTATTAAGCAAGTGCTGTGCTTAGTGTTTAGAGAAACAAATGAAAGAAACATATTGATGCAAGTAGGGGTCAAAGAAATTGCACTAGTTCTTAAGGACAAAACATTAAGATATCTATAAGAATTAAGGAATAATATAAAGGAGGATTAGCTGAAAGAACTATAAACAAAATAGTGTTGGCAACATTTAAATTTAGTGGCAAACCACCCAGTTGGTTATACAATTTTTTTTCATTGTGTTTTATGTTATTGTATGTTGATCATATATAGACAAAGGATATAAATATGACAAACTGCTATTTTCAATTTATTTATGGTTTGAATTATTATATATGATCTTTTTTTTCTTAAGTTTGTTTTAATGTTTCTCACATGTCAAACTTCTTTTTTTATGTTTATGAGCTGTAAAAAGTGCAAGTCATAAGTACACTTTATTTACATAATGAATATGTGATTCCCGTTTTTTCTTTTAGGCTGTATAATTTGATTATGGAAATTAGGCATCTTATATGACATTGATCGCCTCTTCTCTTGAATTAATTTTTTATAGAAATTATTAATTATATTAATAAAACAAGAGTTTAAATTGAAGAAATGTAACAATCAAAGTTGTTATAACATAAAACAGCAGCAATGGCAAAACTACTGAGAAAACCAGCACTCAATAAGGAATTAAATATAAGGTAAAGGAAGACCAAGTCTTTGGCTATAACATTATAAAATAACTTAATTCATTGAACTTGTTAAAGATCAACTGTCTTTAGATTCAGCTTAGTGGAACTTTGTTAGCTATTATTAAACCTAAAAAGAGTTTGGAACTTCCACGAACCATCTAATATTTGGTAAAAATAGATTAAGCGTCTAAAGTAAAGCTTTGTTACCAAAGTCTGACTGCATGTCAAATACAATTAATGAACTATTATTTTTCCTCTTAGGAATTGAATTATTAATTTCAGGAAACTATGTTCGGGTGAAGATATCTTTTGAAAATTGTAGGGTTCCTTTCAATCAGTATTCCATAAATCATGTTGTTGAGAGATAACTTGAATATTAGTTAGTACTCCTCCTTACTCCTTTTATTCTTCCAATTTCAGTTAATGAAGTCTTTCCATTTAATAGTTAGTGTACTCATATTGCACAACCTTATAACTATACCTCAAATTTATAAAGAGAATATGCATTTAACAAAAAGGAGTTTCAATGTTTATAATTCTAGATTAAAAAGCAACTAAGTGTCAATAAAGTTCATAAATCTCTTTATCTTATCTATAGTCCTTTGTCTCCCGTTGCGATCTAGCCATAACTAAGCTTTATGGTATGCCTTATGAAATAAAACTAATCTAATGATTTCTCAATAAGTTCCTACAAGATTCATTAGTAAAAGTCCCTTAATGATTAATTTTCCATTCTATAATATTATTTTAGCCTCAGGTGATTTAAAGACTTGGATTTAATGAAGTAACGAGTTAGAGGTCAATAATATAATTGTATAAAAAAGCCTCATTATTCGAGGCATTATCTGTTATCACATTTTAAATAAATGAAAATTCCCTAAAAGCATTTAAAAGACCAGTCATTGACTAGTCATCATATTCACATGAAGTAGAGGTTCCATCACCTAGCTTATGAATGATTTCATCGTGATTCTTTCCTTAAGTTTAAGGATTTGGAACATTGTCTATTACAAATTACTATTTAACATTAAACGAAAGAAGTTCTGATCTTTTATATAGAAACTATGTATCCATTTTCCTTTTAAAAAGTTCTTTATAATCATTGAGAATTCTCCATATTCTCTTAATAAATTGCACCCCGTTAGTGGTATTAATAGGAAAGATCTCAACTCCTCCTTCTTCCTTAGGTAAATTGGAATGCCTTGATAAGTAAGAGGTGGATTAAAGAATCTTACATTTGTCTTGCATTCTCTCCAGTTTAGAATTACACTAATTCTATAAAAAATTAAGATCTATCTCTTTTCTTCATTAATTAAGAGTCATAAAAGGACTTTGAATGTATTTAAAGATTTCATAAGTCCACTAATTGAATGCTCATAGGTTTTCATATCATTGGAATTCCTCATCAATTTTAAGTACCTTTGTTGGCCCCTGAATTTTTTTTAGTTAAACATGATTTTCATAAATTATGAGGTCATGATAGAATAATTATTGGAGTTTAATTATTTATTCCAATGTTAGTAGGATTTTATTAGGTTAATTAGATTAAAGTAGTAAGAATGTATAAGGGCATTTTTGGGATGTCACTTATGTTTAAAAGTCATGAAGCATAAAAGGAAGGGCAAAGATGACTTTTAGCACTCATTAAGGGTAAAATAGGGAGAAGAAAGTGTTGTCTTGCTCTTAAGAAGGAGAAAAACGTGAATAAGGGAGAGAAAGAAGAGAAAAACATAAGAAAGAAGAGAGAAGGGAGAGAGAGTCGTCCATTAGAGAAGAAAGAAGAAGAAAAAGCTAGGTTTCATCTTTTCTTAGTCTTCAAGAGCGATTTTGAGGGTGTTCAAGCAGAGAAAAAGAAAGAGGAAGAGAAGAGCTACCATTTGAGCCAAACATCTCTTTGTTTGGTGAAGATTCAAGGTAAGCCCAAATTTAATCCTTTGGATTTTTGGAAGGGTTTTGGTTCATGAAGCTTAGGAAATGCATGGGTTTAAGTATTCTAGAATCAATTTTAGTGAATATGCTTATTGGGTTCTCAATTTGGATTCCTATTGAATTGGAAATTTGCTAATGTTGAAGGAAATCAAGTAAGGTAAGAGGAGCAAGAGGAGAGGCATTTTAAAGCAAGTTTCTTAAGCAAGGAATCAAGGTAGGTTGCATGTTCATAGTTGAGTTAATGAGCAATGAGTATTTTTTTGAATCAAAAGATTTAAATGATTTTAATTGCTTTATAAATGTTGCATTTATTGCTTCTTGAATGATTGAAGAATTTGCTATGTGTTTGGTACATGAATCTTGTTGATGATTTATGAAATGATGATGAAAATTGTATTCGAAAAATATCATGCTTATGGAAATCATGTTTTCGAAAAGTGCCATTTTGGGCAACAAGTTTACAAGTTATGAAATACATGTTATGTGGGTTTGGTCTGGTCCATTTTGTATGTCAAGTGCACTTTCACTAAAGGCTTCTCTCACCTACCCGCAAGTGGCATAGAGCTCCTTCAAGGACTCCCTTATGTTTACGACTACGCAAAAACCACTATATGAGATTGTGTTAGTTCGTTATGTTAATGAGTACATAGGACCATTTCATAGGAATGTGTTAGCTCGTTCTGTTTATGGACCTCCCAAACCATTTAGATAGCTTATGTTGTGTATGAATTTGTTGATAAGTTTGAGAATTTGATGAATACATGTCTTATGTTGTTTATGATGTGTTTGACAAGGTTGAGAATTTGGGAAATACATGTTTTATGGTTGCAAAGCATTTTACTATGGAAATGAATATTTTCAATGGTTTTGCTTATTTCTCAACTATAAACTTGTTACCCATGAGCTTTTAAGCTCACCCCAATTCCTCCCCATCTCTAGGTGAAGAGCAAGAGATCGAGTGATCGAGAGTCAAGGTATCACTCCAAATTTGCATATTTTTGTTTCCAAGTTAGTGTAGGAATATTCAAGGCTTTAGTCGCATTTCAAGTATCAATCATGTGTATTTTTTTGTATTTTTTGATTATGAGACCAATGAAGTATTTGGGGTCTTGAAATGCCCGTCAAAGCTTTGTAAAACTCTTTTCTTTTGATGATAATGAAATATGATTGTGTTTTTGCTCATGACTTTCCAAGTTTTTGCATCATATTTTCAAGCATTCATAGGAGTAAAATTTGTGTTCTGACTTTAGGGAAAAAACTGTATTAATTTAGGCTAATTTGGATAATGTTGTCTTCTTGGAAGTTGTATTTTATTCTCTTAGCTTTCCATTGATATAAAGTTTGTAACTTTTGGATTTCGGAATTGAGAGATATGTTTTCTACAAGTTAGTGATGCTGCACAGGGTGTATACTGGACATATTATAGTCTTTTCATTTGCTTGAATTAATAGAAAACGAGTACTTTGGTGTCTTGAATTGGGAAGAATTAGTGTGATAATTTAGAGATAAAATGAAGGTGATAAAGGGAGTTGAATGTGTGCTGAATTATTGAAGAATGCATTGATATGGTTGATGTTATGTTTATGTGTTTGTGATCAACAATTGAGGATGAATGTGTTTAAGTATGAATGTTGTTTTGTTGGTTATGATCAATGATCTTGTATGATGTGTTTTTGTGGATGTTTTGAATTAGAAAGGAGGTGAAAATGATACGGAAATTGAAGTAGGGATGATAGGATATGTATGAGAGGTGTTAGATGTGATTGAAGGGATAGAAATCTAGAATTTGACCCGTAACGGACATTCACAAGATAGCAACAGTAAATTGCAATTTTAACCCTTTTAGTGGAAAAATATCTTTTTAGAGTCTTCATAAAAGTTGTATATCTATAAGTCATCTTCGAAATCGTCTTAGAATAACCTTAATCTGACATCCATAGTGAAAGTTATACCTATTTTCCCAAACTATATACATTTATAATTGTGGACCTATCATTGCTTATCTATGATACGTTTAGGCTTGAATGAAACTTGAAATGTACTTAGTTTGTCATGGTAATAAGAGATAAATTGAGTGATATGTTTAGGGTGACGATTAAGGATATGAACATAAGAATGGATTATCGTATGTCAAGTGCTCAATTATGGAAATTGTGGGATGTTATGAGAATGAAAATGAACCTATTTGACTAATAAGGTTCCATTATAAGAACCCTATAGAGTGTTGTGCACACGTTTTATGACTCACGAGTTAGACTCCGAAAACGGGGTCCAACAACCTTACATACACCATTAGCGTAAATAGAGGAAACTTTGCCGAAACTTTTGTAAATTATAGTTCACTTATAACACTTTATTCTAATGCAGAAAAAGTCAATGGATAGGAAGCTTACACTACATCAGTTCTTTTTACACACCTGCACTAAAAAACATGATGGTGTGACTCTCGTCAACATCTGATGCAAAGAACTTAATGTATGTAAAATTTATACTTTAATATTAATTCTTAAAAATTATCACTTATTATCATAAACAATTATAATGATAAGACCAAATACAAAAAAGCATTTAATGACAGTTTCTGCACTCTAAAATCATTGATGAGAGTCAGATATATCTTGATGCAATAGGTGGTAGGGACCGCCATAGAAGGATCTTCGGCTTAGGTTCATTTACAAATACATGCTATTCATAATTCTCCACGTCCACTACAGATAGATCTAGTAAGTGGTCCGCATCAAATGAGAGAGTCGTTCAGATTAAGAGAACAATAAAAAGGCTGGCAACTCACTTGCAACAGTCGATGGAGTACATAGTCCAACTCCGTAATGAGATGGATGAGTTAAAGAGGAGGGGCAGTACCTCATCACAGCAGTCAGAGCATCCACCTTCACCAATTCCATAGCTTAGATGGATAAGTGAATGTAGATATTTCGCTACTCTTAAGTAATTTTGTATGAATTCTTAATTTATAATTATTTTCAAGATACTTATTATTGTGCATTATAATTTTTTATTATATATTACCAATCAGGATAATTTTTACTTTATATTATCAATTAACTTATTGTTTAGAGAAATTAAATGCAGAAAAAAGTCAAAAGATTATTAACAGAAAACTCAGGAAGGAAGTGAGAAATGGTGGTTGAAATTATCATAGGTAAATTTTCTGACAAAATTACAATATTTTGTTGGTAATTTACTAATAAACTGCTAATTTTGTAGGTAAATTACCAACAGAATGATATATTTCGTAGATAAATTATCGAAAGAATGACATTCTATAGGTAAATTTAGCGATGGACATTATTTGTTCGTATATAAAAGTTACCGACGGAATATACCTACAGAATAAATTCCGTCGGTAAATTTACTGACAGAAAAACAATTTACTACTACTAAATTTTCTGACAGAATTGCAAAATTTTGTTGCTAAATTTACTGACAAAATTAAAATATTATGTCGCTAATTTTACAGCCACTTCTCTGATGACTCTTTCTGTCAGCAATTTCTGTTGCCAATTTTGTTTTCCAACAAAAAATATTTATTTTTGTTGGTAATTTCCATCACTAAAACCAATTTTTCTTATAACGTTAGATAGAGAAATGATTAAATTATACATCATAACTATACGCAGATAGGTGAGTCAAACTATATTCACCTTCTTAATATTATAATGTTTATGACATATTGTCAGACATCAATATTGATATATGATTATAAAATATTTATTTAGAGAATTAGAGATAAAGTCAAAGGAGCTTAATTTATCTAATTCTAGTTATGAATTAAAATTAAAATTTATAATCATTACTAATATATTAAGAATATGATGTGTTACACATAAAGAGCAATTTAAAAGAGAAAATTAATTTAAATTAAGTTGGACTTAATTGTAAAGTTTCTCATTGTAAAGTTTGAGAAACTTCAATACTCAAATATAAGATATTTGATTTATTAAAATTAAAACATGTTTATAATTAAAGTTAGAGTTTAATTATAAGTAGGAATATTAATTTTAATAAGACAGAAACCATATTGTCTTTTTTATAAACATGAAAAAGGTATAAGGGAGATAGTACTCCCATTATTTTCCCTTGAGATGTTGAATTCTTTTTTTTTCGCTTTGTGAATATCATTAGAGGTTAGAGAGTGAGCTTTGAAGCAACTAGTAAAGTTATTCCTTTATGATAAAAAAGATTACAAGTTTGAGTAAAAAAAAATATAAAAGGAAGGCTATGTACAATTGATTTCTCTCTCCCAACTCTCATAAAATGAGGAGCCCTATACACTTGAGTTTTTTTGTTGTTGTTGTTATTGTTGAATATCTTTCGAAGTTAGACATATGATTAACTTGTAATTAAAAACTCAAGAAGAAAAGTTTTCCATGCATCTGAATCAAGTGAAATTTAACCTTTTATTTATGACTTATTTTTAAAAATTATTTACTTAAAGAAACTCGATAAGAAATTTGTAAATTTTTTTAGTTGCCCAATATTCGATCTTGTTTAGTTTTTCAATATTGGTATCAAGGCCTCTTTAATCATTTAACTTGATTAAAAAAAACTTCATTAAATGAAGAATCGCCTAATACAAATTATGGTATTATTAATTTATGGTTTCTGTTTAGTGCTTTTGGTTTACTTTTGGAGTTATTTTATTCATCCCTTACTCTATTTCCAAGAAAAACACGTGTCTCCTTAACTTTAACTTTATGGGAACCTGAATATGCCATACTTTATTCTGCACTTTGAAAAGCACATAACATGGCCTTTTTTGTGTTGTTCCTAAAATTTCAATTGCATGCCTCTTGCTTTTATGCTTCTGAAATTTAAACTTTTGCATGCTCTTATAGTTTTAGCAATATAAAAAATGTAATGCATAATCCCCTAAATCAAAGTTTCTGAGCTTATAGGAATGTTGTTTGGGTTTGAAATTTTGTTCTATTGTTTTAGGTTGTTTCTGAGGCTAAGAAGCCTCATCCTATTGCCTTTCGAAGGTTAGTTCTTCCCCGTTATGGTAGCCACTGGTGGAGATGCTAGTCAATAGCGATAGTCGCTACTAGCAAATGCAAGGAATCACCTAAGATGAAGATATTAATGGTGGAGCCCATTGGCACGACGAAGAAGACACCAGTGGTGAGAGAAGATGAGGTGGAGGTAGTGTTGGCAGGGCACCTGACCAGGGCTCACTAGAAAAAAGGGCCCTCTTAAAAGTTAAAGAAAACATTGAAACTTTAGGTAGCATTAAATGCTATCAACATGTTTGTAACAAGACGATTACCATTTTGTATCCATTCTTTGCCCATCGCCTCGTAATTAGATTGTCCTCTCTTTGATTAAGTTAACGTTAACTTTGAAGTTAATTTATTATACTTATAAATAGTTTTAAAGTATTTATTTGTATTTTTATCCTCTATTTTTTATTTTCATCAACATATGTATCTAACATATTCTAATTCAAAAATTAGCAACAAAAAATTTTCGCGATTTTATTTTCTAAGTTCTAAGTGTAATTTAAAAATAAAGTAAAATTTCTAATTTTTAATGTATTTTTATCCTATTAAATATTTGAATATGTTATAATTAATTTATAATTTGTCATTAATATGGACATTATATTAACATTTTAAATCATAACATTAATATTAAATGATATGATTCTCTTTTTTATTTTTAGATTACTTATTATTTATAAAAATAATTTAATATTAATAAATAATTTAATTTTTGTAATTATAATTTTCAATATACTTTGCCACAAGTAATGTCATAATTTAGCTGATATTATGATCATTTAATATTTAGTTAAATATATAAACTTATAAATTGATTCATTTATATTTTATACAAACATGTAAACTTTAATATTGTTGATTTATTGAAGCTCTATTTTTTTACTTCACTCAAGACCCATAAAACAATAGGATCAACCCTGGGTGAAGGTCGCAGCGAGAGTGAAAACCATAATTTTAAAGAAGAATATGGGGTACGTACTAGATATGCACCCAACGTGGGACAACGTGCCTAAGAGGAGACACGGATAGCATGTACCATTCAACAACTGGAACGATGATAAGGCACGTGAAATTGTTAGCATGTGCTCCCCCTTCTGTTTTAATTTGTTTTAAGCCTTAGTTCTTTAATTAAATTCTTTTGTTTTAATTTGTTTTAAGCCTTAGTTCTTTAATTAAATTAGTTTAATTAAAAATTAAATTATCCTAAATTCATAATAAATCTAGAATATTTTTCCTGTTAAATTAAAATTATTTTTCAAGGGTTAATTTTTTGAAATTTACTTTATTTTTAAGAGATGAATCATTAAGTTAAATTAGTATTCAAACCAATAATTAAAATTAAACGATGTTTTAATGAATTATCTTTCATAATTTAATTTTGTTAGATATAATTAATATAATAAGATTATATAAGTTAAGATAAGATCTTATTATTAAAATTAAACTTATTATTTCTCTTGATTAGATTAAGAGTAATAATCAAAGCGATCCCTAACTAATATTTTAGAAAATTATCCTCAGATATTAATTAATTAAATTTCAATCATATTAGAATTAGTGATTAATAAGGCTCCCTTAAAATTAAGAAAAGTTACTTCCTTATGTAATTAAGAAGGCTGTTTTTAATTAAAATTATTTATTTCAATTGGATTAAAGAAGATAAGTTTAATGTTTTTAGAGGATTATTATTCTATTTTATTTAGAAATAATTTTCAATTAATTTGACTAGTAAGTTTTTTGATTAATTACAAAAGGTATTTTCTTGATTAAATATGAAAAAACATTTTCACTTATTAATTATTAAAATGAGTCTTCTTTGATGTTTTAGAAAACAACTAATTAATTTATTAAACAAATATGTTTTTCATTAATTGAAAATTAATCTCTGAAATAAACGTAAATGAATTTCTTAATTAAATTAAAATTATTTTATATAATTTTAAAAGAAGTTTCCGTTTCAAATTAAAAATATATTTTGTGATTAAAAAAATGTTATTTCTAATTAAACAAGAAATAGTTTTCTAATTGGATTGAAATGTGTTACTTATAAAATTTTAAAAATAATTTTTTTTGAATTATGATTAATTAGGAGAGTAATTTATTGAAAATCATTTTCAATTAAATTTATTAAAAGATTCAAGATACATGGAAGTATTTTCCAATTGAATTTGAAACTTGTTTTCAAATTAAATTGAATTTATATTTAAATAGAAATTTGACTTATTTACGAATTAGTGGTTTAATTTAATTTAATTATCCAAAAAGTTTGAAATATTATTTTAGATTATAGAGTTTGTATCAATAATTAGAATCAAACTATGTTTTATGCTTATAAATTGATTACATTTGCATGAGGAATTACTTGTTTAAATTGTATAACTGTTTACGTATTATGTAGTTTAATAGGACTATTTGAAATTAAATCCCTCGTTAAATATTAAGTATACATTGAGAATATGATTGTTTTCTTATATTATTTAAATATAAAAATAGATTTATGTTAATTGTAAGAATTGTTAAGTGACTCGAGGGCTCTTTAACTTGAATATTTTGTATCTTAAATTAATGTATCTTACTTAACTACATTTGTATGATTAGGATGAGTGATTCATGATCATAAATTTAAAAGCAAGGTTAAAAACAATATAAATGATATGTTTTGGTAAAACTTGTCACTTAAAAAATCTTGGAGTCATATAAGATGTCATTCAGGAGAATAGTATCCACCTAATTTAAGTTTCGTTAATTTGTTAAGTGACTCAACTGTAACTAAATTTAAATAGGATCTTAGCTCACTTGAGAGTTTAGAGTAATCTTTTTGGAATAGTAGTGAGGTCTATTATTTCAAATAAAATAAAAATAACCAATTATGTAATTAAAGTCCTCATCTTATTTTGTTGTCATGAAATACAACTTATTACTTACTTTTCTTATATTTATATTTTATTTTCAGCAAAAATTTACCTTTTTTTAGTATAATTGATAATAAGTATTAGTGAACCAAATTTCTAAGACATAAAATTTCTAAGACATAGGTTACGTTTGATAAGAGTTCTCAAAATTAGATAGAAAAGTTTTAAGTCCATTATGTGATTTTGCTATAATCCCTATTAAAGATATGGTGACAAAGTTTAAGAGATATATCAATATCATATAGATGACAAGATGTAATGGCATTTCAAGTTGACTAATGTCTTATAAACTTTAATAGTAATACGTAAGATGGATGTTCATACCATAATAAAATAATACCATTAGCTGCATAAAGCATAACTGAAGAGTATAATACCTTGATGGAATTGTTCCATTGAATTTAGCCTACTAAAAGCATAAATAAGGACTAGAATTAAATGAATTTACTATAGTATGATAATAGTTATCATTAGAATAAGATATTTTCATAACTTTCTTACTAATACAAAATATGATAAAGATCATATATATTTCTAATTCATGTTTTGATTATTTAATACTGGATTCAACATTACTAAAATGTTTAAAGCATGATAAGAAATATATTATTGAGTAAAATAGTACAAACACTTTGAACTTATTGGATGAAAGGTAATGTATGCTTAACATAAGTAGGAAGAATAAAAAGTTATATAATTGAGATAATACTTTTATTCCATATTAGTTAAATCAACATAATGAAAATCATCAAGTTACAGACAAGGATATATGTATATATCCTTTTGATTATAAATAGTATAAAACTTGTGAAACTTGTTAGGTTGAAGAGTGACCAAACCAAACTTTGGTGAAAGGATAATTATAATATTAAATTGTTAAATTTTATATATGTGATGTGTTAGATGTAATAACAATTTATAAATGGATGAATACTTGTATTTCATTAAATTTACCAATGAATTTATATGGTAGATCATCCATATTAAATGAAATATTTATTCAACCTTTTGAAAAGTTTAAAGTATTTAAATCTAAGTATAATTAAACATTTGGAATGTTGAAGCATTTTGATGAGATTGATACGGTAAAAAATAAAATTTCTTGATTATCTATAGGAAATGAGATTGAATATCTCCACGTTGAACTCCACAATGGTATAGTTTTATGTAAAGAGGAGTGTAGAGTATAAGATATTGTATAGTGTAATAGTTATTTCTTCTATGGTTATGCCTAATATAACAACTTGCCTTTATTAGTTCCAATTGAAACAATTAGAAAGATTCCATATTAGATATTGGATGGTAAGAATTTTAAAGTGTCAAAGTAAATAATTTTAGGATGTGATGCTTAATCGAAGCATATGTAATCTAATAAGTTCAAAACCATATCAGAAAATAAAAGATTATAATATATCCCCCCCATTGAATCATTTTTTTTATAGGAGAATGATTCTTAACATAAATGGTGAGAGTAATATGAAGTTTGAAGAAGTTCAAATCTTATACTAGTATATCTAAATGAAACTAATGCCTTTGTTAGTACATTTGATATATAGTTGAAAGGTTTTTGAGATGTTGAAAGATTCACTTTTATGATGAATTCAAAGAGTTGTTTCAGAGAAGCTTGTGGAATTGTCATATCTATAAAAAGGTTAGCGGCAGCATAATTAAACTCTTCACTAGGAGTGTAAAGATATACTACTTATAGAGAATTCATATTTTTAATTATTAAAAATATGATAGTCTAAGAACAACTCTTGTTAGATGTAAAAGGTGATAACTTATTTAAGAACAACTCTTATTGGATATAAAAGTTGATAACTTATAAAAGTTATTTACCTATTCTAATCCAAGTACATAGATAATGTATTTGAAGTAAATCACTTGTTAATATAGAAATCATGTATAATATGCAAAATGCACAAGAAGGGGGGTTGAATTGTGTTAAATCGTCTAAGATATGAATCTTTAAAATCTTCTTGATTTTATTGACAAATTTAGATGATTACAAGTTTAAACAATGCACTTAATTTTGATGAGTAATGCAATAGCAGAAATTAGTATCTATTCTTCTAACAATAAGAAAATTAAAAAAGGTGAGAGTTAGAGAATATGACACTACGATTTATACTGGTTCACCCTTAACCTTGGGCTACGTCTAGTCCTCAGAGTTTGTCTAAAATTTCACTATCTCCTTCAACGTTACAAGTATTATTTCTACACTTGCAGAGCCTCTTCAGGTCTCTTTCACAAAGTATTCTTTATCTGATTCCTTAGCCTCTTCAGGCTCTAGCCTTCCTTTCTCTCGAAAAGATATTGTTTGAGCTTTCACACACACGTTACAGATGTATTTGCTCTCTAAAAGATATTGTTTGAGCTTTCACACACAAGTTACAGATGTAATTGCTCTCTTTCTTTCTTTCATTTCTCTCAGAATATTTTTCACAGCATAAGCACTTTGAGCACATAATTTCTCTAAGTATTTTTGTACATTCAAAATTCTTATTGAAGTCTACGTCTACAACTAATATTTATAACCTAAATCTCCAATGGTCTTCTTGAGAAATCTGCTTGTAGAGTCTTCTAAAGTTTGTTATTAGTTAAGTCCTGTAACTAGCTCCAACTAACTAACGTTCTAGCACATTCTTCAATTACATCGACTTGCTTAGATTTGTATGCTTCGTCTGATGCCTTAGACTTGATCACTTCATATGATCCATCTTATTCAGCTTTTACTTAAGTATGGTCTTGATTTGATGATTTGCGCCACTTATATTTATCTGCGCACTTAACAAATTCATCAAAACAGTTCACATACTTCTATTATTATTATTATTATTATTTGACTTTCATCAAAATCAATAGAAGAAGTTAAGTCTTCTTGACTTAACAATCTCCCATTTTTTGATGATAACAAATAATCATAATATTAGAAGATAAAAACAATATTCAGACGAATAATGCAAGATATAATATACAAAGATATTTACAAAATTTTCTTTTAATTTTCTAATTCTCCTTTCTACTGTTCTATTTATCTCCCCATATTTGTTATCAATCAAAAAGATAGTTTATTTAAGACGCTTCAAAATTTCAGAAAACATTTGTTGAAGATTAGTGCAGATCATCTTGAGGTCTTCTTCTATAGAAACACGTAGAAGTGCTAATTCCTCATGAAGATCACCCACTGCATCACCTAGTACATCAACATTAGTAATAATTTTCTCAATGTTTTTAGCTAAGGCTTCCTGAACTTCCATCTGCTTATGACTAGCTTCAGTCTATTCAATGAAATTCTTCAAGAGATCCGAATTAACGGTACGATCTTGTAGCATTTCACTAAGTGGATGAATATAATCAAAGACAGATGATTTTCTAAGTGAATCGTCTAATTCTATAATTTTAATTGAAGGAATTTTGAAAGGTTGTTTTTCATCAGGGATATCAAGATCATCAAGTCTGGGTAATTTACAAATCGGTTGCCCTAAAAGGTGTAAAATAGTTTTAACTAAAGGAATAAAACCTAAGCGTTTGAAATGAATGAGCAAAAGCACAAAGGTTTCTAAGTTAAAAACGATACCTTCAATTGTGATACTTTCATACCTTCCCTCTGATATTGAGCCAACTACCTTGAAGCTTTCGTCTGTAGTAGATGCTCTAAAATTACTTCCTGATTCCCTTGATATATGATGTGTTACATAGACACTTACAGATTGAGCTGCGTGACATACATCATCTATGTTCTTTACTGCCGCTTGAATCTTTTATTCTGTGAGATCAACTTCTCATCTTTCAGGAAACTTCTACTTCTTCCCTTTTTCTTTGTTGGATACTGGTGATGGAATTCAAGGTTGTACATCTGGTATAATCTTCATTGTCGTTCTGCTTGTCACTAGATGGATTGTATAAGGATCTTTCGTAATCTTCTATGGATATAGTCCTACCTTTTTGTCTCACAGAATACTATATAATCTTTGTTCTTCATGACTTAGAAGATGTATCGTCTGATTATTTACTATTATAGGTTCAACTTGAACCTTAAATTTCTGTTTAGATGGTTCTCTGATGATAATTGAACCTCTGTTATGATCAGGTGTTGATTCTTCTATGAACTTCATCTTCAAATCTTCCTTGTTTATTGGTTAAGGAAGGTTGTAAGTTACTAACTGTTGTTCAGATGATGTCTTCTTCTTCTTTTCAACAGTCTGTGTCTTTTGTGGAACATCAGATGATGAAACCTTCTTTTTCTGAATAGGCTTCGTCTTCTTTTGTTCTTTCACTGGTTTGAAAGGGAGTTATTGTCTACCTTCTTCTTCTCAAACACTAACTTCCTTTATATCTTTGTCTCTCCAAACGGTTGTTCTAGTTGAGTCTGAGGGATAGAGAAGATTGGTTTGGCTGGCTGCTGCTGTTGCTCTTGCTCCTTTTCACTTTTAGAGTCTATACCAAGAATCAGAGCTCTTTGCTTCTTTTGTTCTTGTTGTCGTAAGGTCATTAATCTTGGGGAACTTCTTGACTTCTTGAGCCTTTTTTATTGGAGCATCTCACCTTTCCTATTTGAAGACACTTGGTGAGTTGGTTGTTGAACCTTGCTTTCCTTCTTCTCTGGAATCGTCTTGGCTTGTATCGACTTATCAGACGATTGTTCAACCTTTACCTTTGCTGATATTCTTTCAGACGATCGAGGTTTTGCTTGTTTTTCAGACGGAACATTTCCTTTCCTGCTTCGTCTTACTGAAAGCTCCCCCTTAGACTGTGCTTTTGGTGTGAAATCTTCATCCACTTTGGCTTCAATCTTGATCCCCATTTTGTGAATATTAGAGGTATTGATAACACTTTTAACATCCAGCTTTACTCTGTTTCGTCTATCAAGTAGGATTCTAGATGCTTTGAAAAATCTTGTTAACAGCATACCATAAGGTAAAAAACCACTCTTCAGATGATAATCCTCCCTAGCCTTTATCATGTACTTTAGAATCAAAAATGAAAGACTAACAAGTTGGTGAGTGAGTAGATGAAACAGTTACTGTTCATCATTCATTGTTACCACATCCTTTGATCCTACTCTCGGTAGGATACAATGGAGAAGAAGTGAGTTAAGAACCCTAGCCATCGGAATGAGGAAAGACTTCTTGACTCCTAGATTACTGAATCCATATAGTTATCGATTGATGTTGGCTTCGTCTATATGACTTTGAGCAATCCAATCTGTATTGTTGAACAATTTTACTCCTTCATTTGGACACCCAATAGCCTCTACCACAGAATCTTGTGTGATTATTACCGACAACCTATCTACCATCGATGCCAAGGTGTTGTCTACCACCTTCGCATTCTTCCAGAATTCATATATTTCATTCAGATACACTGGCTCTCAGATTTTGAAGAAGTTCTTTCATCCAATTGCTTCAATCTTAGGTTCGATATTCATCTGAGCATTCTTCAAGTTAGTGAAATTGACGAGTCTTCCATAAACAAGAGATTTCAGCATTTTCTAATCTGTAAAAGATAAACACTAAACAAAGAAATGTATTTCACTTTAAGAAGCGAGGTTAGTATATAGA
>JAOQMS010070215.1:0-23288 GCA_027563885.1 Erythroxylum longipes
CAATAAGTGGCTTATTTACTCTATTATAAAAATGTACCCACCTTGAATTTCTTACTTATAGACTTGCTTAGGGATGTCTTTGATCTTGCTCCTCTTGCCTCACTTGATTTCCTTAAACAATAACCAAAATTCTATTCAATTTGGTTTAGAAATCGGAAAGTCATGCCTCAACGATCTAAACTATTCCTTATGCTGAAAAAAAATTCTATGTTCAGCTTCCATCCCTAAATTGAAATGCTTAGAGACTGAATTTAGACTTGATTCCTTCATATAATTTGTAGCCCCATGTCTCTAGTTTACTCTCAATTAAAAAAACATTCCATTTGGATAACTACAAAAAATATATGCTTAAAATACCGAAGCATGTTCTGTGCTGGAAAGTTGGCCGCGGCGACCCAGAAAAGTTCGCCGAGAGGAAAAGTTTGCGCTTTGACAGAAGCATACGCAGAACATATTTCATTTTCCAAACTTTAGCTTCCCACCTTTCACATAAATCCCATCTTAAACCTAAACCATCTCTTCTACGTCATTTTCAACCCAATATCATTCACAAACCAATGAAATTTAAAGCATAACTTACTTGTTGAAGCTTCAAAATCTTCAAAATCTTCAAGATCTTCACAAACCCTAGCTTTTTTCTTCTTTCTCTCCTCTCTCTCTTTTTCTCCCTCCAATTTTCGTGCTTCTCTCTTCTCAAACAAGAAAAAAATTTTATTTCTTATAACTTGTACTCTTAAAAATCATACAATGTTCCTTTTGCCCTCCAATATAAGCCTTATGTCTTTTAACCTTAAGTGATCTTCCAATTTTGACCTTATACATTCTTACTTCTTCAATTCAACTTACACCATGCTATACTCTAACTTAATCTTAATTTCTCCATTTAATATTTCTAATTCCATCAATCCAAGCAATAAATCCTCCTAACATTGACATGTTAATTAAACTCCAAATAAAATGATTTATCTAGCAAGATCACAAAATTTATTCAAATCATGTTTAATAAAATAAATAAAAAAATTTCAGGCCCCAACATCATCTCTATACACTTCAATTACATGTTACTGTCAACTGAAAAAATGCAAAAGTGATAAACAGAAAGAATACTAAAGACAAACTATGAAAAGATAACAAAGTAATAGTCGGTTAAGCTAACAAAGTAATAAGTTCAGTAAATAAACAAGAAACAGAGCAATAAATGAACAGAATAAATAGACAAGGATCGAGTGAGTGTGAAGGCGATGTTCTCCTTCCCCTCTTAAGCTTCCCGCATTTGCTTTCACCTTATGCTTCAGCTTCTTCTCACCCAGATGCTCGCACTGCCTTCCCCTCTCTGCTATGTTTCTCTCTTCTTCCCCTCAGTCGACTGGTCTCTGTTTCCTTTTTCTTTTCTCTGACTTCTTTGTCCCTATCTTTTTGTGCCTCCCGAATGAGTGTGTCTCTAACCTTTTCTATTCACCCCCAGCTTCTCATTCTGTTTCCATTTATAGCATGAGTATAGAACCATTGTGACAAATGCCCTCACGAGGGTAACTTAACTTGTTACCCCTGTGACTTCTCCATTGCATTTACTTAATTCTTACACATGCAGGTCGACGATGTAACAACCCTACAACCTTAAACCCATTTGTTAATTATTGATAATTGTGGATGTAAAAAAGTATAAGTGTAGAGGTGTACATATATATGGGTTGTCTATCTTTTTATGTCTTGTCAATGGTTCTAACGTTAATGTAGCTTCTTTAAATTTTTAAATAAAAAAGAAAAAGAAAAAGAACGAAAGAGAAAAAGAAAAGTAAAAGAAAAAAGAAAAAATGTTTAAATAAAATTATCAAGGAGGAAATGCATGTGTTTTGCTAAGTTACTCATTATTATTCTTTCCTCTTAAAGTTGTAATGAAAGGGTTACTTAAGTATAATATGAATGATGGAGATGTGGCTCTTAAGGGTCATTCCTTATGGTTACAAAGTCTTGTTTATGATCAACTTTTGTGAGTGGTATATGCTTGATATGGTTTGCGGTGTGAGAGCTTGAATTTGAGCTAGGAAACATAGTTTTTGCATTCATCATAGTTGATGTACACAATTTTAAATGAATGTTGATTTTTGCACTTGATGTTATATTGAGTGTTTTTCTTGTTTTACTAGCTTTGATGACTTTTACACTACACTATCAAATACATCTCACCTTAACTTTGCCCACATTATGACCCTAAAAGGTCCTTTGATTCATGATTACGCATGTGAACCTTATTGGTGAATAAATGAAATCATTTGAAAAGTTGTGGAATATCATGATCATGAATAGTATTTGAGTGTACCTGTGAATCTATCTTATTTAAACACGTTTTCCATGTCTACCTCTAGATTGCTCAGTTTCTAAAGGTGATGATTATTGATTGACCATGAGTAGAAACATTGAATGTTGAGTTCTTGCTATTGTTTTTGAACGTTATTCATCTTTACTTATGACTCTTTATTCTTGGAAAATATGGGAAATGAGTAAATGTTTTAGGTTTGTGACTTTGAAATTGATGTGTTGCCTAAGGACGGTCAAAAGCTAGGTATGATGAAAATTGATATATGCTTAATTGATTATACATTTATTCCAAAACATTTAGTGATTAATGTTGTGAAATGCTTAAGACATTCACTTTACTTTATATTTGGTTTTAGGTACAATTCAAAAGCAAAGGAGCTAAAGTGAGTTGAAAGCATTATATTTGAACCGTCTTATTAAGATTCAAACTCACTTGTCTTTAGAGAGTAAGAAGAAGAAGATTAAAAGAAGAAAAGAAAAGATAAAGCATAAAAATGAAGAACATGTGAGGCATTGGGGCATTAACTCATAGCCATGCAACAAAATTGTCATGGGCATGAGACATCACTCACACACATAACACTTGGCCAGCTCATCCGGACCCTAAATTTTTACTATAAAAATAACATTATACGATGACAGATAATATGTTTTGTTTGGGAGAAGCATTTTAACAGTGTGAGCTCTCGGTTTTGAAGAGAAGAAAAGGTAATGCTCCATTTCTTTAGAGAGCTATACCTCCCGACATCGGTTTGGAGTTAACATCGACGTTGAAGAGCTCGGTTAACCATTTCTTTCATTGTTCTTTCTCTTTTAGGAATTGATTATGTTATCTTGTGTTTGTTGAATTAGGTATTGTGTAAAAATGATTGAATGCTTTATTTGATTGTTTTTATATATGAACTCATTGCTAGAATCAAGTACAATACATAATCGTTGTTTTTAGTCATTTATGGCAACTAATCATTAGGGATAATATAGCCTAGGTTAGGTTAAATAACCCAAGCTTGTGTGATTGTTGCCTCGATTAATCTGTTTTCCTAACAATAATGTGGCTGTCTAATTAAATCTAGCGAGTTTGTTCTAGGTTGTTTGATAACTAGGTTTAATTAACGAGCTCTTTTTAATTAAACACAAGCTAAGGGAAAACCAGGGTTCATGGAGCTTGTTGTTAACCTACAATTAATAGTTGCTAGGAGAGGTATAAGGATAACAATTCAATGAATTATGTTTAATTGAGTGTCGGATGAGATTCAACTGATGACCGAATCCCTAATAAATTCATCATTTTAAAATGTTTTTTTAATTTTTCTTCACTAGTTTAGTTTCACTTTATTTTCTTAGTCGATAACCAACCAAAACCCCCATCTCCATAAACTTAAACACCGAATGATTTCATTTCAAAATCTTTACACACACTCTCTGTGGGATCAACCTAGAGTCACCACTACTATAGTTATAGGTCTAGTTATTTTTTGTAGTTTTCATGCTCATGACATATAGGCAACCTCTCCATGCAACTGAACGTGTAGAAAAATTATAATGTGTTTTATGAGTTATGTGACTTCAAGTTTTAATAGTAACTTAAAGATACTTAAATGTAATCAATAGAGCACGTAACAAACTATCCCTAAATCACAATTATGCTCAATTTCTCCAAGATGATTGACTTGTATCAAAAAACACG
Source organism: Erythroxylum longipes (assembly GCA_027563885.1). Classification (NCBI taxonomy): domain Eukaryota; kingdom Viridiplantae; phylum Streptophyta; class Magnoliopsida; order Malpighiales; family Erythroxylaceae; genus Erythroxylum; species Erythroxylum longipes. Next base: position 4,007 of record JAOQMS010070215.1, read on the forward strand.
CAAAAACCAAAATTAAAAACCTAAGTTAAAACAAAAGATTAAAAAATAAATTCAAAATCATGAGTTGCCTCCCATGCAGCATTTCGTTTACCGTTGCTAGCTCGATGTACTTCTTTTCCCTATTGTGGTTCAGATAATTCATGTGATTGTAGCATAAATATAGGTTTCATAACCTATAAATAAGCTACCTAACCATACTTTCTACTACCTTTCTTCCTCTTCTTCTTCTTTTGATTTCTTTTGAATTTGTGGCTTTTAGGACGGGTCCTTATGAGTATAACTCTACTCAACTTTTTCATAAGATCCTTTTATTTTAATAGCTTCCACAAATTTAAAGAGATTTCTTTTACCATCAGACACTTTAAATGAAACCCCCCATCCCTTACTCTCAGAGTTAACTCTCGTCCATCAACATCTATAAGAGACATAGCGGTAGCTACAAATGGTTGTTCCAGGATAATAGGTATTTCTATATCCTCGTCTATGTCTAAGATGGTGAAATTAGTAGGAAAGGTGAACTTATCACTTTAACCGACATATCCTTAATTATGCCCTTAGGATGATGGAGTGATCTATCATCCATTTGCATACACATCCTGGTTAGTGTTAGTTCATCTAGTTCCATATTCTTGTTTAAAGAATAAGGCATCAAATTAACTATAGCTTTTAAGTCCGCAAAAGCCTTATCAAATTTAAAACTACCAATTTTAACATCCCATTATCTTATGATCAAGGTTAGAACCCTAAGATATTACACATGAAAGATTATTGAGTTTTAAAAGTGCATTTATGCATCATATGGCATTCACATATACGTGAATAATGTTGTCCCTCATTAAAATAATTATACATGCATTCATTGATATTTTTTGGGTATAAATGATTTTTAATGTGATTAAATGTGAATTGTGGATCAACTGTTTTGAAAATTGAATTGGAGTGAATTAGAATTATTTTCTCATTTTTGGTGACATTTCGGATATTTTGGAAATTTATCGAAAGATTTGGGGTATTTTAGACTAGAAAAAATGTAGAAATATGAGACAAATGGAAGTGTGACATTTGGTAACTTAGATGAAGGGCAAATAGACTAATTATGGATTGATAAATGGTCCTATTAAGGTATGACAAGTGGATAAATGACTAAGAGACAAATGGTAGCATCTAGTGGACAAATGTAACACATGCATTGGAGATATGTGACAAGACTCAAATGAGACACCTAAGTTATGTTTTTGGGCAAGGAAGTTCTACATCTCCTTTGTTTTTCATCATTGAAAATCACTCACCACCAGAACCCTCTCCTTGTCCATCCATCACCGAAATACCATGCATGTTCACTCTTGTGTTTAGCTTTTGATTAATTCATCAACGATATATCTTGCAAAGTCTTTAGCCATTTGAGGTTTTCAATTGTTTCTCTATTCTTGTCTTTGCTTCATCCACTAATATCTCTCATTTTGCTCTCCCCATTCCTGGAATTTTGCTATAGGATTTGAAGTATAAATCAAGTAAGTTATGCTTTAAGTTTTATGGTAGTGCAAATGACATTTTGATGAGGTTTTAATGTTTGTAAATGGATGCATCCATGAGTGGTATATATTTTTATGCTTGTGGATTGATGCATGCGTGAATGGTGTGGATGCATGTGTGGGTGGTGAAGGAAGAAGCAAATTTGGTGATATGATTTACAAGATGAAAGATTGTGATGTTTGGAGTTAAATGAAGAGTAGGGAAATGTAGAAATTGTAATATATCAAAGTATGAATTAGGCTCTATTTTGAGTTGTGATTATTCATGAAATTGTGAATTGTAATAAGAGAATTCTAAACTGAAAAAAATTAGGTTTAACTAAATCATCAACTAGAGAAATGATAGAGAAATGATAGAACTTTGGTAATGGATTGTGTTGGAGTATGTAATATGCAGTGTTTTACTAAACATACATCTGTATTTTGGACATAACTTGATCTGTGAATATCCATGTTGGATTGATGCTAATTTAGCGTAAACTAGAAACATATGGCTATAGTTTTCATGAAGGAAGAGAATTTGAAATCTTTCTTTAATAGTCTTGAAATTTGGATTGAAGTTGAGAATTGTGTTCTATTGAGGTATGAGAATAGTCAGTATAATTTTGATTATAACTTACACGATACTGAACTAAAATACATGTATTTGATGTCATTAGACACTTAAGACACAGGGAACATTTGATTAGAAGAAGGTATTACCTATAAACCTCATTTTCTAGGTCATAAAGTTCGTACAAAACTGACCTAAAAATCTATCTTAAGAAAAACTAGAAAAACTACAGGATAAATGGGAGATCAGTTTTTGTCACAATCGTGGGTAGTGATTTTTCATGGAAAAGTTTTGATTATTCAAGGGTTGAACCTATTAAGGATCAAGTGTATAATTATGATGCTTTTAGACTTAATTTGGGCTTAAAATGAGGACATACCTAGTGAATAAATTGCTTGATGTTATGAAAGTGATGTTATGGATTTCATGAATGGTATATGTAGTTAAAGATGTTTTATAATTGATTAGAATTTGATAAAGGAATGGAATCAAATTGGTATTTGAATTAGTATGAAACGATGTTGTGTTTGTGAGAAAGAATTCTGGAAAGGTTGGAATGGAATTGAGGTTATACAAGTGTTTAATTCGTGTGGATGAATGAAGAATAATGCAGGGCACGATCGTGAACTTTACAGCATGATCATGACATAATAAAAAAATGTTTCTGTCATGATCGTGGTTGGCTAGAAAATGTTTCTGTCATGATCATGACAGGGACACCACGATCGTGGCCAGACCTTTGGAGAAAAAGAGTTGCCTTTTTAGTGAAGTTTGAACCAACTAATGCTAGGATGTTTCCATGCGAGGTATTAAGGTTTAAATGAGTTCTTAAATGAATTTAGTTAATGTTGAATGAAAGGATTAAGGTGAGTAAAGTGTATATTGGAGTAAAAAATGCTTGGAAGGTGTTGTAAATTTATTATTAGTGTATTAAAGAAACATACCCGAGAATTTGTCATTGAATATGCATAATACATGACACATACATAAATGTACTTATGACTGATAATTCTTATGAAAATGCACATGAGTGACATATAAATGTATGTGATTGAATAGAGGAGCACGTTTAGCGACTGCTTCCAGACATTGCCGTGACTTCAAAGCAATAAGCTAAAGGGAGCATTTGTGAGCCAACCTAGATGATCTTCCTAGGATTGATTTATTCTGATTAACTTCTAATTATTGAATTGTTTATGATCTGTATGTAAATTCCAGACTTTAACTGTCCAAGGAGTTTGATATTTGGGAATGTATTAAAAGTGTTCTATTTGCACCTGAAATTTGAATGAATCTATTTGCAATTTAATTCTGAATGATTTCTGAATACTTAACGAAAGTTAAATGTCGGACTGAGGTCCGATGAATATAAGATTCTATCTTTGCATCATAAGTGAATGTGATTCGTGGCATATTCTGTTATTTGATGCATTTCATAAAATGCATGTTCAGATAATGGCGTTATGATCAGAGTAGCCAGTTTAAAAGAGCTTTACGCTCAGAATTCTGCACGTAGAGCTTTGCTCCGTGATTTCTGTATCTGACTGAGCCCAATAGGCCAGTGTCTGTATTTGGATCTGTATCTGAAAGGCACCCGGTCATAACAAATAATAACGAATATGGAATCTAATATGCATTTGCATTTGTATACTTATGATTATGAAATATATGCTCATGAAACCTTTTCTGAAATTGTGATGATAAAGTGATATGCTATGATAATGTGATTGATTGGGTTATACATGTTCTGAAAGAATGTATGTAAAGTTTGTGGCATTTATTATGTCTTATTGTGATAGAAAATGTTGTGAAATTGGTTGGTTGTGTGATATTCTATTTTTGAGTAAAGTGGGATCATCAATGATAGTTCACTCATTGAGTTCATAAACCTCATCAAAAAGTGCAACTTGGCTTTTCAGGTACAAGACAGGAGACCTAAATTTCTAAGATTCTCTAGAAGCACATTTTAAACTAAGATATGGCTCGAAGGTCTATCAGCTGGCATTTGAGGAGTTGTAATTTATCTATGTCATGTAGAATTTGTGTATAAAGGTTGTAAACTTTCACATGTTTGGTAATGTAAATATTGGTTTTAATGACTACAATGTAAACTTTTATGAATGAATGAAAGGAAGAGTTGAGGATTTTAAGTATTGCGTATTCCTTATGATGTCGTTTAAGAGATTATGTTTGTTCTAACATATCATTGTCATAGGATATATGCTTAAATATCCTCTGGATGTTTGGTTATATACTCTATGGTAGTGGGATATTGAAACAATAGTACCAAGAATATAAAAATTCTTTAGGTCAACTTGCTTCTAGCGTAGTGTTGCCACTTCACTAGAGCTCTCTTTTCTTGACTCTTCCTTCTCCAACTTCTTGGGTTCCTCTCTATTTGATGATATCTCTTCCAATTAATTTAAACTCTTTGGTCTATACGGAAGGAGTTTATCATAAGGATACTCTTCTCTGAGTTTCTTCATTAGACTAATGACATAATCTAACTCATCTTCCAATTTTGTTCTCTTGGTTTGCACATGGTTTAAAATAAAAGATTGAGATTCCTCATCTTGCTTCAGAGTAGGTTCAATAATTACTTCAGAGTAACCCTCAATAGTCATCTCTTTAACTTCTTCCTTACAAAACTTCTTCGTACTAGACCAGATGAATGCCATTATCCTTTCCCTCGGATTTGTTTTAGTTGTGCTCAGCAAATTCCCTTTAGGTCTCTCAGCTACAAATTTGGCCAACTAGTCAAATTTTATCTCCAAGTTTCACATAGATGCTTTGTTTTGCTGATGTTTTGCCTTTGAATCTTAAATAAATTCCAATATCATCTCATCCATATTTGGTTTCCTTGGTTGTGATGTTTGTGCTTGAAATCTTATGCTTGTAGTTTACATTATGTTTTGGAAGGTGTTTTAGTGTGTTTTTAGGTGTTGATTAGATTATTTGTGCATGTTTAAGTTTAGAATCATGTTAATGTGAGTGTGTGTTTATAATTTTTAGTGTTATATGGTTTAGAGCATGATATTGGACTTTAATTTTACGTGCTTAAGGTATTTTGATATGTTTGTTAGTGTATAAACTCATATGAAGAACATTGAAGGAAGTTGGAGAAAGCTTGGACAAAAAGGCAACGTGACGATCGTGACATCCTTGTCACGGTAGGGACAAAAGATATTTGCCCAAGATCACGATCATGACAAAAGAGAATCACACCAGGTCACAATCGTGACAGAAGGCAATTTTTACCAAGATCGTGATCATGACATGTGCCTGCCAGACACGGGGATCTCCTTCTATTTTGATATTTGGAGGGCCATTTTGTACATTTTGACTTGGTTAAAACCTAGTTTTTACCCTAAATGGCCCAAGAACTATATAAGAACATTAAATGACTGTAATTATACCTAGCCTCCATTTCCATTTTGAGAAAGAACATAAGGAAGAGAAAAGAAGGAGAGAAGAGGAGAGGAACTTCTACAGCTACTGTCTAACCAACCCATCCATTTTAAGTTATTTTCTATTTCCTCTTATTTATTTACTTCACCTTAATGTATAACTTGGGTTTGAGGATGTTGAATATGTTGTTAATGAAGTTTTAATTTCATTTTGGGGTTGATTCTTGAATTAGTTGTAACTTATTTGGTTTTGATGTTGGGGTGATATGATATTTATAGTTTTTGCATACTTCGATAATAAATTGGGATACTGAATCAATAGTAGCACGATTAGGTTGGTTAATGAGAATTAACAACCTAATAGATCACATAAATATCAAATCGATAATTATACGAAGAGAGATATTGTGAGGACTCGATTGTCTAATATAACGCTTAAGAACTAATTAAAGACAAAGGATGTTTTTCTTAATTGAGAAATTAGAAAATCAAAATTTTGGAATCAATTATGGTTTATTAATTAGGGTTAATGATTAGATCTTGAGAAAGAATAGTTAACCCTTAGGAATTCTAAGATCGATACCGATTAAATCAAAGGTGATTAAGGTAGTAAAATGACGATAAAATAAATCGTATCTTCTCATAATTGTTTGATCTTTTTTTATTTTGATATCTAATTTATTAAGTGGTTATTGCTTTATTATGATTTACTTGGATTAATTTCATACTTTTAATTTCAATCAACTCATACTCAATTGCTTAATTTTCTGTTTAGTTTTATTTCACATTTTTTTATAACTTTAGACAAGTTAGGATTCAATTAGTTTTACTAATTCCTCAAAGGATCAACACTTTAATTACTAAAGTTATGACTTGTATGCTTGTGAAATATTGAGGGTTTTATATAAGTAAAACTTGCTCAACAAGTTTTTAGTGTCATTACCGGGAATTAGTTAGGATTATTTAGTTTCGTTTTTTCTAAGGAATTTTTCACCTCTCTTGTGTCCTTGTGATTGCAAGAACACAAGAGTTACTCGAAGCTCAAGCAGGATCACTGAAAACTTAGCATTTCAAACACCTAATTAGAATGAGCAATTCAGAAAGCAAGACACCAAGAAGAGAATGAAGAAACAATGGAGAAAGAATTTAATCCAAAATTCAATCAACAAGTCAATTAAAGAGACCAGTAGTGAACCCTCACGAATTTCTTGAGACTGGGGTTCAATGCTGCAAACTAAAGCATCACTTAACTAATGGTGCAAGCAGCTTCATTTGAGATTAAGCTAACTTTGCTAAATATGCTACAAACTAATGTGTAGTTTTACAGGTTAACTAATAAGGATCCTAAAGCTCATTTAGTGAATTTTATGGAAATATATGATACCTTTAAATATCATGGAATGTTGGAAGATTCTGATAGGATGAGGCTCTTTCCCTTCACATTAAAGGATAGAGCTAAGGCATGGTATCATTCTTTAAGCCCTATAAACATCACAACTTAGGAACAATTGGTGCATGCATTTTTGGATAAGTACTTTTGTATGTGCTTAATTGATTATACATTTATTCCATAACACTTAGTGATTAATGCTATGAAATGCTTAATACATTCACTTTAGTTCATTTTTTGTTTTAAGTACAATTCAGAAACATAATGGCTAAAGGGAGTTGAAAGCACATTCGTTGAGTTATCTTCTTGAGATTCACATTCAATTATCTTTATGGAGGAAGAAGAAGAAGGATTAGAACAAAGAGGAGACAAAGAACTACATAAGATGAAGAGTATACTTTGCAAACATCAAGCATGAAGAGTGACTCATCCCTCACGGCCATGACATATATCTCACACTATTTTTCATAGGCGTGACATTGTTTTGTGATGGTCACACCCATGACAAGGAGGCTTATAGCTATGAGCCTCAATAAGCCCGTTCACAATTGTGATACTCTAAGTCACACCTGTGACATTTTGCCACCTCACCCAAAAACCTAATTTTTGGTATAAAAAGAATGTTTTGACGATATAAATGTAAGGAATCATTTTTTGAATCATTTTGAGGAGTGGAGGTCTCATTTTTTGAAAAAGAGAAGGGTGAAATCTCTCATAGTTCGGAGACCCATGGAGGGCTAAGTTTCCTGACATCGATTCAGAGGTGATATCGATGCCGAAGAACCCGAATAAGCATATCTCTCATTATGTTTATTGTTCTTTCTCTCTTAGAAATTGATTATGATATCCTATGATTATTGTTTGGGTATTTTGTAAAGATAATCTTAATGTTCTATTAGATTATTTTATTACAAACTCATTGTTAGAATCTTCAATATAATCTATAACTGTTATTACAAATTCATTAGGGATAACCTAACCTAGGTTAAATGACCCAAGCTTATATGATTGTTACCTTGATTAATCTGTTTTCCTAACTCAAAATGCGATTGCCCAATTAAATTTTGAAAGCTTGTTCTAGGTTATTCAATAGTTAGGTTCAATTAAAGAGCTTATTTTAGTTGAACATAACCTAAGGGAAAACTAGGGTTAATAGATCTTATTATCAACCTACGATTATTAGTTGCTAGGAGAGGTATGATAATAACAACTCAATGAATTATGTTTAATTGTATGTAGGTCGAGATTGAACCAGTGACTAGGTCCCTAACTTATTCATCATTTTTTAATATTTTCTTTAATTTTTTTCACTATTTTAGTTTCATTTTATTTTCTTATTCAATAATCAAATAAACCCCTTAACCTAAACACCAATTATTTTCATTTGAAAAGCTTGACACACATTCTATGTGGGATCGACCTAGACTCATCATTAGCTATAATTTTAAGTCTAGTTATTTTATGTAGTGTTATGACATGCTACCAATTTTGACGCCGTTGCTGAGGAGTTTGGTGTTTTATTTTTATTTTTATTTCAATTAGCGTTGTATACATATTTGTTTATGAATAGTTTCTTTTCAATTATTTCTTGATCTTTTCACTTTTTGTTTAGTTTTTAGTGTAATATATATATACATGGAAGGAAGTAGTTTTTCCCATAACTCATATTCTCAATCCAATAACTATATTTGGAGTGATCATACGAGAATTACTTAATGTTATGGTTGCTAACAATATTCAAATTCAATAGAATACTCAACAATTCCAGCAAGATGTAAGGCAATTTTGACAAGATACAATACTTAGGTTAACGTCTCCCTCATACGATTGTGGGTTGTGATTTCCTGGTTATTAGCATCATGATATGTCTCTTTGTGGATTATGATTGCATATATCTTAATTGTGGTTTGGTTGTATGTGAGTTTTAATTATTAACCCTCGACAATCTGCAAGCTCACGATTCGTTAGCATAGTACGAAAAGTGTCGATCCCACAAAGAGGGAACAAATCTAATCGTAAAATATAAGGTCAGAAAAAAATAACAGAAATTCAAGACGTAACGAAACTAATACAAGAATTTAATTCAATCAATCAAATTAAGAATAAAACACGAAAATACTAGTTATTAAGAAATTTGCAACACACCCAAGAATCAATCGAAGGAAGTCATTAATTAAGAGAAAGGAATTTTACCTATCCTTAACGTTAACGTAACTAATTATGAAATAGTAGATTGTTGATTCTAGACTATCCTAGGGTTAATTACTCTCTCTCGAGTTATAGCTGATCGAAGCGTTTTACGTATGTCAAGTTTTAGTATTTATAACCTCGATATTTCTACAAGCACACGGGTTGTTCGCGTAGTACCTAAGGTATCGTTCCCATGAGGAGGGTTAATCTAATCCTAAAATATAAGGCTTAAATAAAATTCTTAATAAATCAAAATAAATAACTAATGCAGAAATATAAACAAGATAGCCATATTTCACAACCTAATCAAGAATTAACCTAGAAACTACCAATTGAGAGAAAAGGGGGTTTTATCCGACCTTAATGAAAATCTAATCGATTATGAAATTATCGAATTACCGGGTTTAGATGGTGCTAGGGTGAATTACTCTCTCTCGAGTTATAATCTTTAACCCTAATTAATAATCCTTAATTTAGATTATGGAATCGTAATCTCTCGATTTCCAATTTACTCAAAACCTAAATTAGTTATGAATTTGTCTAATAACCTATAGGAAATCTATGCTTGATCTCTCATTACATGATTTTACTGGTTTGATTCAATTCTTATCTATCAAACTACCTAACTCTCGATAGCCCAATTTGATGATTTTCACTCAATTCACCCTCTCAGTTTATTACCGAATTATTAAGAACAAAACTTGAATCACAAATAACTCAATAAAGACACAACAAATCAAACTTCATTAATATCAAAGGTCAAAATTCTGAAGGTGAGTTTAGACAAACATCAACATTCAACAACACCTATTCCCAACGACCATCCCAATTATATACATCAATAAAATTGAAAAATATTATTGGAATGGATTAGTGGAGGCAGCGACGACAGGAAACTACTTGTTCCAGGAAGTACTTCACGTCAAGCTTCTTCTCCGCATCTCTCTTCCTTCGTCTCCTTCCTCTAATCTCTCAGCATGCTCTCCAGGGTTTCGGAATTGACTGATGCAAAAAGTTTGCTCTTTTGTTCTTTTATGATCTATTTATATCTTAGAAGCCTTAGGTTTGATTCGGGGTCGAAACGATCTAAAAAGTCCCGTGAAACTTGACATTTTCAGCTATTTTCATGTCTGCCTGACGTAGGGCCACGATCATGGCCAGCACCTAACCCTCTCTGTCATGATTGTGGCCCAAAGTGCATGATTGTGGCCTGGGTCCTATTGGCTCGCCTATTTCTATCATGATGCCACGATTGTAGGCCGTGGTTTTGGTCCGAAACTCTTTGAAACTTCTCTGCTCTTCTCCGTTTACCCTGAAACACTAACAAACACATCAAGGTACCTCAAAACATAACATTTATGTTCAACGACTCATACTAACCCATAAAAAACATTTAAACATATAAAATCACACAATTAAAACCTAAACACACACTCAACACTCAAATTAACATTAAATACATCACAAATTAAACCCTAAAATATAATGAAAATCACAACTATGAATAACCATAATCATAAACCCTAATCAGATTATAGAGGTTGCAATCTTTTAATTCACAACCTATCCAACACCCTAATTAGTTCTGAAGTTCTCTAATAAACTATCGGAAACCTATGTAAGATCTCTCTTCGTACAAATTATCGATTTGATTCAATTTTGGTTTCTATTAAATCACCTATCTCTCGTTAATCCAATTTAATCGTTTTTCATTCGATTCAACCTCTCAACTTATTATAAAATTATGCAATAGTAGAATCAAACTATAACAATATCCAATGATCACATAAACAATCAGATTCTCATTAATTCAATAATAAAATTTCAAAGGTGAGTTTAGAACATCCTCGACATTCTAAATCCTATCATCAACTGTTCTATCCAATTCTATACAATAATAAAACTAAAAATAGTAGAAAATAAAATCTAAAATGGATGATAAGAGGCAGTGAAGTTAGGAAACCTCCTAATCCAGGAAGTACTTCGAGTTAGCTTCTTCTCCTCTTCTCTCTTCCTCTATCTCTCGATGATCTCTCTCTAAGGTTTCTCAAGGTGGCTGATGTAAAAGCTCTTTTTCTTCCTCTTTTTCTTCCTTTTTATATCCTCTTGTGTTTTGGATAACCTTAGGGCTTTTTTAGGGTTCGAAAGGAGAAAAAAATTCCTCAAAACTTGACGTTCGTGAGTGTCTATGCATCTACCTGACACAGGCCATGATCTTGGGCCATTTCCTAGGTTTTTGTCATGATCATGGCATATAGCCCACAATTATGGGCCAACTCTAGTGCTTCTGTCACGATTGTTGCCTGACATATCATGATCGTGGGCTGTTGTTTCGGCCCGAATGTCTCCGAAACTCCTCCGTTCTTTGATGTTGACCCTAAAACACTAGCAAACACATCAAGGTACCTTAAAAACATAATATTTAGGCTCAAAGACTTGTACTTACTCATAAAACACTTAAAACATAAATAATTAACAAACTAACACTGTTATAACCTAAACACATACTAAATGATTGAATTAACAGCTAAACACATATCAAACCATACCCTAAAACATGATACAATTTTCACTTATCAATATCCCCGTACTTAAACATTTACTTTTTATCAAGCAAACAAAACAACAAACACAAAAAAATTGCACTTCACACAATGCAATAATGAGTCAACGGCTTCAAATTCATGAAATAAATTTAACTTCAAACACAATCATTCAAGTTATTCCAAATCATTAACATGAAAATTTTGCATCTAGGAGCTCTGGACTAAATATACATATTAATCAAAACTTAAATGCCAAGTTTATTCACCCCTTTGAATTTTACACACACATTAATAATTATTTGGTCATTCAAATTATGTAACTACTCCTAAGTATGTTTTCATGAAAAGTTAAGCTACTTACAATTTTAGTAGGTTTTATTAGAAACATTTTTTATTACTTTATTGTGGACATGGACCTAGTCTTTTTACACGGAGGCAAACATTAGTGATGAATTTCGATCCCGTTACTCAACTAATTCATGTTTTTATTAATTTGCTTGATTGGCACGTCATTATAGCCTTTTGATGCAAAAGTACACATTTCTGATGCATGTCGATCTGGTTACTCGACCACATCACGTTCTCAATTGGCTACTAACTCTATTCATAACCCGAATGTCAGTGAAATAGACATTTATTTTAAAACACTTTTCTTTTTTTAATTATTTAATGCCTACCTTGTTACTTTAGCTACTCGTTTTCATGAAAAATACTAGAAAAGCTACTTTATTCAAAAGATGTAAAATTATGAATGAACGTGACAACTTATAAGGTGATAAACTAACACTAAATCTTAATTAACTTGCATATTTAGGTAAGGAACCTCGATCACTAACTTTGCGAGCTAATGACTCTTTGCAACCTAATAAATTATGTTCAAAATTATTTCAATTTCATTCCATCTAAGCCATTGACACATTCAAACAATTCACAATATGCATCCTAACATACTAGCATACAATATGCAAAATTAACACTCAAAGAAAAACAAACAACTCTCCTTAGACTTAAACAACACATTGTCCTCAATGTGAGAAGGAGATAAACAAACACACATGGAAAGAAGCAACATAAAATAAAACAAAAATAAATACTAAATGTAAAAGAAAAGGATTAGAAACAAAGCCTCACATTGATGGAAGTGGGGATGGTGTCGGAGGTGGCAGTTGGATGCCTTGAGCCTCGAAGTATTGATGAATCTGATGTATATCCTAGCTCTGACGTCATTATGTACAGGCTATCTCCTTTATCCTTCTAGAGTTCTCCGCAAGTGTATCTGTAATTACCTTAGTGTTGACAGAGATTATATCGAGCACTTTCTTCCAACCAGGTTCTTTTATGTCTTCTTCCTCTTCAGACTCCTCGCTAATTGAGCCCCCTTCTGCCTGCTGAGGTGGTGCTGTGCTAGAACCCACCTGACTAGCCCTGATCTTCATATAAGTGTTTTGGATGATGTCCCGGAGTTTCATGTTATGAGACTTTAGGATTTCAACACACCACAAATGATGGTGATTTAGAAAAGAGGTAGACGGTTAGTCCACTACAATCCATGCCATAGTACTCAGCAATGGCAGAAAGTAAGTAACCCATACCCAAATTGTTGCTCCTCTTACGTAGAGTTACAACAATAGCATTCAGCACATGTGTAGAGGTGCACACTGGGATGATGTGGTCTATACACCACAACAGAAAAAGTTCCTTTGTTTAGAACTTGTTGGTTTCTGATTTGTTAAAAACCATTTGACATATGAATTTATGCAATAGCAAGTGCTTATGGGTTCCTATAATATTTTTGTGGATATTTTTAGCATCGAATCACTCTAACCTAGTGAGCTCATTCCAATAGCGAGAAGTACAAAAATCATCATGCTGATCAATAATGGAAGATTTAGGGAAATTGCAAATCACACTTGATTTCAATGTTCAACTCCTAAGTTCGTCCTCACAACCTAAACCACATTCCTTAGGTTTACTAAGTTCGAAATGAAGGGAAATGAAGAATTTGACAGTGAGCTCCTGGTAGACAAGATATTGGAATTGTATAAACTTGGCCCAGTAAATTCTTTCTACTAAATCTCTACCCTATCTTGCAATTCTGGCCTATCAAGCGTATCAAAATCGAAGTATTTCAGGACTACTATCTATTTAGCATTAAGAGATTGGAATTGAATACCTTCCTATTATGTATAGATTGGCAAAGTTTCTTCGATATTCGTTGCCCTATTCCTTCGCCCTCGTCCCAAAACTTGATTTCTTCCTGATGATTGGTTGTGCTTTACTGACTACTTAATGCGTGGCATAGTGAACTATAAGTAGGTGGAGGTTAGAATAAAATGGAAATTTGGGATTTAGTTACAGAGAAGTGAGAGCGTTTCAAAGTTCTAAACTTAGATAGATAAAGTTAAAATGAAAGTGAGTGAAAAATTGAAGTATGAAATAAATATATAGGCGAAGGAAGGGTAAAATGGTAAAAGTTTTAGCTAAAAATCGTGTGGATAATTTCACCCTGCCACAAACCATGATCAATTTTCCAATTTTTCTTCTTTTGTCCTTCTACACATTCCCAAGATCCCTTCCTAACTCTTTACAACTCTTTCACCTCTATACATCGAAGTCCTATGCCTTCCTGACCTTATTTGGAAACAAAATAACCTAACTACTATCTAAACGTAAAAGGAAATAATATGGAATTAACAATCTATGGGTTGCCTCCCATGTAACGCTTCTTTTAACGTTGGTAGCTGAATGCTCTTCTTATTCTTAAGGTGGTTCAAATGAATCGTGCAATGGTAGTGTAGTAATTGATCTTACAATTTGCACATGAGATACCATGCCCTGGGTTCCACCTTCCTTCTGCTTCACCTTCTTTCGCTTTCTCCTCCGTGATCATTTCTTTCTAAACACATTCCTAGGATCCTCAATATCTTCTCATTGTCCTCGAGGTTCAGTTTCTTTGATGTTAGTTGGAAGTAAGGGAGAACTATTATCATTCTTCAACATAATGAAGGTTATTTGATGATCTCCGACCCTCAAAGTTAGTTCACCCCCATCAATGTTAATTATTGAGTAAGTAGTAGCCAAGAATGGTCATCTAAGGACCATAGGGGTTTCCACATCTTCTTTAATTTCCAATACAAGGAAGTCTATGGGGAAGGTAAATATATCAATTTGTACTTACACATCCTTAATAATACCCTTCGGCTGATGAACTGTTCTGTTTGCCATCGTCACTAGCATCATAATGGGTTCTAACTCTTCTAACCCTAATTTTTGACTAAAGGTATAGGGCATCATATTAATACTCTCTCCCAAATCTACAAATGACTTGTCTGTTTTAACTCTATTGATAATGCAAGGAATTAAAAAATCCCCTGGGTCCTCTTTCTTCTATGCTATATTAGGGTTTTCTTCCGCTATGAGCTCTTTAACCTTCTTCTTGATTGGTTCCCTTAGTGTGAGCCTCATTTCTAGTTGTTCCGTTATGTCCTTAACATTATTTAATTCAACCTCCTTAGAATTCCATGTCGCCTTACTTGAATTTGACTTCCGCTGAGCTAAAATAGGGTACGAAAATTTAGGTCGAGGTTCCTCGATTGGCTTAATTACGAGCTCACTTGGAAGGAATTCCACATTTGCTTGTCCTTATCTATTGTCTCCGTCTTCTTTCATATGTTCGAGTTTCCTTTCCTAGGTCTGAGTAATCACCATGATCTATTCCTTTGGTTTAGATTCAGTATTGCTTAGAAGGGTTAATAGACTCCAAGTTAAAATTGCCTCTGTTAGTTGACCAACTTGGACCTCCATATTTTGTATTGAAGAGACGTGGTTCTTAGTGACTTGCTCGAACTTGCTTTTAAGCCAGAATATGCATCCTCTATGCCTCCAATTTTATCTAAAATCCTATCTAACCTGGATTCCATTAAGCTCGGTTTATCTTACTGGAAACCTAGTTGTCTTTGGGGTCTGAATTTTCCTCTAGCATTTTTCATCCAAGAGAAGTTAGGGTGATTCTTCTACCTAGGGTTGTATGTGTTAGTTTACGGATTCTTCCCCCTCCTCATCCATATTAAGCTCCCATATAACTTGTGATATCATGTTTCTCCATACTAAGGGTTAGGACATAAGATCCTAGACCATTGCTTATGTGAAATGGCATTTAGAAATTATAAGGTGCATTGCATTTATATGCATATCATTAGCATACACACGTGAATATTGATTGTACATATTGCAAATACTATATATGCATTTAATTGGAATATTCCAGGGTATTAAAGATTTAAAATGATCATAATGTGAATTGTGAATTTTTATGTCTTGAATTTTAGTCTGATGGTTTCAATTATTAATTTAGAATTTATTTGTTAAAATTGAGAGATTTATAAATTTATGTGTATTTTTGGAATAGGAAAAAAA
The DNA here is from genome assembly GCA_027563885.1 of Erythroxylum longipes. Taxonomy (NCBI): domain Eukaryota; kingdom Viridiplantae; phylum Streptophyta; class Magnoliopsida; order Malpighiales; family Erythroxylaceae; genus Erythroxylum; species Erythroxylum longipes. The sequence goes on from JAOQMS010070215.1 coordinate 20,041, forward strand.
CCAAGTGGCGAGACAAGTTGACAAATGGCAGTAGAAATAATTGACAAGTGGCATTCGGTTTTATTGACTAGTGGCATAGAAAATTGGGTGCCAAATGACTTGGAGATTTATGAAAAATGGTTAAAATATAGAGTGACAAGTGGAATAATTATAGTGTGACAATTGGAACCATAGGAAAAAGGCATGTGGCAAGGGACAAGTGTCACAACCCTTGCCACACACCTTAACCCACGATATTTACATTGAAAGGTAACCATCTTTGTCTTTCATTCTTATCTTTTGTTACATGCTCTTTTCATTTTCTTTCTTCTCCCCATATCATGACCATGTCACTCTCACCAACTCTTACCACGTTGAGTTTTCGTTAAAATCCTTCACTAGCTACTTCAAGATTTCATTGTCTTCTTTATTCATTGATGAAAACCTAGCCTATTCTACCTTGAATATTTGATGATCGTGTAACTGGAGAAGCTAGGGTTTCTTAGTGATTTGAAGAGCTTTAGAGTTAAACAAGTAAGTAAGATCTTCTTCTTCATGGCTTGATTAAATGAAACATTTATGAAAATAGTTTAGATATAGATTTAAGGTGTTAATGGAGTTGAAAGTGTGTTGTACGTTGATGAATGTATGTATGCATTTTATGTTTTGTTTTTGATATAAATGATCAAAAATAGGTTATGAGTTGTGTTATGGATTTTTTTAGATGGAATTGACATGAGAATGAATTGTTTCAAATATAGAAAAGTTAGGACTGCATGTGTGATGGTATAAAGTGAATGGTAATGAAGCAATTGAGTATATTTTGTGGGATTTAATGTAACCAATATGGAAGCTAGACTAGCATAAAATGAAGTACCTTTATAGGACATGAATTCTAGAAAAATTCAAGTAGTAATGATGTCTTTAAGCATGTGAAATTCATGGAGAATTGAGGAAGAAGTACTGTGCATAATCATGGCCCTCAATACATGATCGTGGCCTGTTTACTTGCCTTCTATCACAATCGTGGCAAGGTACCCCATGATCGTGAGCCTAGTTCTGGATTGATAATTTCTATTTTGTGTACTTGTTGAACCAACTGAGAAAAAAATCACTCTAAATTGGTATATTTGGACTTAATTAAGGCTTGGAATGAACCTAGATTGTTGCTTGATTAATTGGTTAAAGAGCTTGATATGTTTAGGTTGACAATTAAGGTTATAACATAAGAATGGATTGATGATATTAATGTAACTAATCTGGAAATTTATGAGTATTATATGAATGAAGGTGTTCTTAGGAAAGTAAATGAGATCCAAAGAAAGTAAGATGTGTTAGGTATAAATGAATGAGAAATTTGATATTGTGTAATTATAATGCTAGAAAAAGGATTAAAGAATATGTGAATAATGAATGTATAATTTATGATATTAGAATAATCAAGTTTTTTTAGGTGTAAACTTAAGTGCAAGCAAGACATATACAAGTTATAATGTTTGAATGATCAAGACTTGTGATTAAGGATACATACCCGGGAATGTCATTGAACATGCATTGTACATAACACATACGCATATGTGAATGATTAAATACTTATATGATTGAGCAATTTAGTAACGTGTATAAATGGGTGTATTGTATGATCTAGACGCACAAGTCAAATGCCAGCATTTAGACATTGTCGGTTCGTCGAGGCAATAGCTATCTGGAGCTTACTATGAGTCAACCTACATGTCACTCACTAGGATTGATTGTTCTGTTCAAATTTTCAGTTATTGAACTATGAATAATCTGAATGTGTAATTCCAGACATTTATGGTTTGAGGAGTTTGATAATTTAAATTGTATTAGGAGTGTTTCATAATTGAATGTGAATCTGAAATAAATATATGTGCTAAACAAAAATGTTGAATGTTGGACTTAGGTCCGATGAATATGATAAATGACTATGTCTAAAATGAATGAAAGTTATTGAAAGTGTAACATGTGAATTCATGTATTTCATCATATTGATTTGCATGATTGGATAAAAGAGTTGTGACCAGAGTAGCCAGTGAAAAATAGCTTAAAGCTCAGAAATGCACGTAAAGAGCCATAAGCTCATTATATAAAATGAGCCCAGTATCCACAATGGATACAAGACAGTTATTAAGGAGCCCAGTATCCATAACAGATACAGGACAGTTAAATAGGCACTCGATCACAACAAAGTATCAATGAAAGTGGAGTCACATGTGCATTACATATACAAATTGATATGTGTTATATGAATGTTTGAAATGAATTATTTAGGTTGTTCTGAATTAGAATTGTGAAATAGTGTACACAATTGTAATTGATGAAATATGATGATATGTGAAGTGATGTTCAATATGTGATGATATAATTTGTCTATGAATTTGTAATGTGAACTGTATTTTTGATTTGATATGAGTGAGCACATCGATTATGATTCACTCACTGAGTTCGCAAAATTCATCAAAATTGTAAATGTTGATTTTCAGGTACGAGATATAGTTCTTAAGGCAAACTAGTAGAAGTCTAGTTCTGTAGATTTTGGACTCAAAAATGGTTCAAAGGTCGGTCAGCTGATATTGAGGAGTTTAGATAAAATGTTTTTGTACAGTTCCTCATTTCATATAGAATGTTGTAAAATAGTAGTAAACTCTTATATCTTTTTGGTATTGTACATATAGGTTTTCTAGTGAAATGCTACAATGTAAATTATGTTTTTATAAATAAAATGGGAACATTTGATCCTTTAAATATTTGTGTTATGTATGATGTCATATAAGCGAATGTGATTGCTTTAACATGCCGCTTTCATAGGGTTTGTTCTCAAATGTCCTAAGGATGTTCAAGCATGTGCGTCATGAAGGTGGTGTGTTATAGGTTTTTGGTATTAGAGTATGGTTTGGCATCTATAGAGACAGATATAAGCATATAGACATGATATATATAGTGAAAGAGACTAGGATAGTAATCAAGATTATTGTTATTATAGTTCATCCGCTATAAGTGACCAAGTTGCTGAATCAGCTGACCTAGAGTCTGTAAGAGCCAATAGAGAGTCTCCAGTACCTCGATATGATTAAATGCCTCAGAGAATTCCTTAAAGGAGAGAAAGAAGATATGATACACTTAGAAATCAGGGGGCTGTGGACTTCTAAGAAAGTACACCCCTGCTGAGGCACAATGTAACACCCCACTCCCGCAAAACCTGAACCCGATATCGACAGTGATATCCGAATCCGTGCCCCGCGAGGGTG
>JAOQMS010070234.1:0-23285 GCA_027563885.1 Erythroxylum longipes
ATCATTCCCATTTTCAATCTCATTCCCATTCAATCACATTTTTAGTCCCATATACATATATCATCAGGCCTTAGTCTAACATTTAAAAAAAAACATGTTGAGTAACAAATATTTCACCAAATTCACATTCAAGGAACACTTCAATATCACATTTGATCAATTACATTTTGCATTCATGTTCTTGTTCACAATAATCATCAGAATAGGTCCGGCATGAACATTCAAGTTAAGAATCATGTAGTCAATCTCATTCACATACAAGTAGCACTTCCAATGTTTTAATAATGCATCAAACTCCTCAGACATTTTATGGCCAGAATTTAGTACACAATTTAGTACACATGTATCAATATCAAATTCAATACAGTAATAAACAAAACAAGTCAAGGTGAAACCATCTTAGGTTACTCACAAATTGCTCCAGAAAGCTATTGCCTTGAACTCTCGGCAATGTCTGGATGATGACACTCTAAATGCTCCTCTATATCATGCAAAACACATTTACACATATCACAATTTTGCCCAATGGTATAAATATTCAGTTATGCAAGTCTATGTATAAGAAATATGTAAATTGCATTTTTATGACGATTCTGGGTTACTTATCATTATTCCAATCACATTAGACATTCATATATCAATACTCAATTGATCTGTCCAGATTTGTTTGAAAACACTTTCGGGTCCACTTTGCATGATTATTATCATCAGGAAAATGGTGCATTTCTGTAACACTTTCTTCTAGAAAATTGTTCCCCTATGCCTTAAGTTTCCAATGAATCTAAGATCATTCAATTTGGTTCAGTATTGTATAAGTTATGCTCAAAATACTGTAGACTAAGTACATTTGAAATTTAGCTAGTGCATGATCATGTTGTCCAATTGTACAACTCATATCTCTCAATTACAATATCTAAAATTACAAAATTTATACCAATTGAAAGCTAAGAAATAATATACAACTTTTGTGAAGACACCTTTGTCTGGTTTAGCCTAAATCAATATAGTTTATTCGATAACTATAGGACATGATTTCTATCCCTGGGAGTGCTACAGTCTAAGCCAAGACTCACTTTCATGCAAAATTTTGAAATTCTTAGAGACAAAATTAAAATTCGACTTCTTCAAGAAAGTTGTAGCCATATGTCTCTAATTTAATTTGAATTAAGAATCAACTCATTTGGAAATATACAGATCAAAATATAATCAAAATACCAAATCATTTTCAATGAAAATTCTCCAGTTCATAACATTCCAGCACATTGCCTCTTTTTCATCCTAAATCCATTAATCAAACATGTCATTATCAAAATTCGATCATGTACAGTTGATGACCCCTTCATTTTTACTTTAGTTTCAGTTAAGTAAAATCAATACACAGTTCAACAATTCATGATTGTTCATAAACCCCAAAACAATACCTATTCCATATTTTTCCATATCACACGTTTTGCATTTTTTTCCATATTTTCTTATGCAAATTTTGGGTCAGATTTGTATAACCATTATGACCTAGACAATGAGTATTTAGACAACAAATTCTCCTAATAAAATGTTCCACAATGTATTAAGTGTCTAATGACATCAATTGCATGCATTTTGGTTCAGTACCATGCAAGTTATAAACAAAAATCTACAAACTATTTTCATACCTCAACAGAACACATCTCTCAACTTTAAGCCAAAATTCAAAACTCTTAAGAACATATTACAAATTCGATTCCTTCATAAAAAAATGTAGAACTATGTCTCTAGTTTACTATAAATCAAAATTCGTCTAATTTGGATATTCATAGATCAAGTTATATCCATAATACAGATGTATGTTTAGTAAAAACACTCCATATAAAATATTCCAACACACTTCATCATCAACCTTACATGCAATTCATTCCAATTCAAACATCATTCTCATACCATTTAACATGTTATAAAGCTCAGATTGTTAGTTACCTTTTAGGCTTACAACTCAATTCAAAATTCCAGATTCACTAAGCCTCCAAGCATGCAAGATTCATCACAAACTTAAGATGGAGACAAGGTGTTTTTGGACAGCAATAAGATGATCACTTCCAGCTGGTTTCTTGGTTATTTTGTGAAGGTTAACATGTGAATTTCGTGTAGAAATTTGGCTAGGGTTAGACTACAATTTTATAGAGAAAACTTCATGAAATTTCGGTGGAGAAGGTGAAGAACAAAGGAGGAAGACTGCTGGCTATCCTTGCTGTAATTTTGTGCTGGGTGTCATATAATTACCTATGCCATATATCTTAATGCATGTAAGATATGTGCCTAATCAAAATGCTCCCATTAATCCATTCCTTAAACTGCCATTTGTCACCAATTAATCAGTCCATATGTCAATCCAAGATTGGTCCACTTGTTACACAATAATTGGTCCATTTGTCACTCCATAATTAGTTCATTTGTCAATTAACTCCTAACCCAATTGCCATTCATTTAACTATGCCAAACATCACTCAATTTTGAGCTTTGTCATCCTAATTTTCCATTTCTCAATTAGTCTTGCCACTAGACATTTTTCCTAGTCCAAAAACACCCCAAATTTTCAAAATTTTTTGAAATGTCCGAAATGTCACCAAAAATGCAAAATTAATTCTAATACACACCAATTTAATTTTCAAGACAAATAATCCACAATTCACATTTTTAATCACATTAAAAATCACTTTTACCTAGAAAATGTCAATGAATGCATGTACAACCATATTAATGTGCAAAAATCAATATTCTCGTGTATGTGTATGCCACATTATGCATAAGTATGAATTATACTTCCTAATTTCTCAGTAACCTCTTATAAACACTATTTTAACCTTATCCTAAGTAACAAGATGTTACAACTCTCCCCTCCCAAAAGAAATTTCGTCCTCAAAATTCTTACCTGATGGTTCGAATAGGTAGGGATATTGTTTCCTCATATGATCCTCCATTTCCTAAGTTGCTTCCTCAGTCAGGTGATTTCTCCAAAGGACTTTCACCAATGGAATTACTTTGTTTCTCAGCTACTTTGTCTTGTAACCCACTATCTGTACTGGCTTTTCAACATAGCTTAGATTACAAGCAACCTCAATATCTTGAGCTGGTATCACATGTGTTGGATCAGATCTGTATCTTCTTGACATGCTCACATGAAACACATTATGCAACTGAGACATCTCATTAGGCAAAGCTAACTTGTATGCCAAAGGTCTTATCCTCTCAAGGATTTCATAAGGACCAATGTACCTAGGGCTCAACTTGCCCTTTTTACCAAACCTCAGCACTCCTCGCCAAGGCAACACTCTTAGAAACACTCTATCTCCCACATTGTATTCCTTATCCCTTCTGAGTTGATCTACATAGCTCTTCTGTCTATCCTGAGTCGCTTTTATTCGACTTCTGATCAGTTTCACCTTATCCATAGTGTCTTGTATCAGTTTTGGACCTTTAATCATTCTCAAACCCTCTTCATCCCAATACAGAGGTGATCGACACTTCTTATCATACAATCCCTCATACGGTGCCATCCCAATACTACTATGATGATGATTGTTATATGCAAACTCAATTAATGTTATGTATTGATCCTATGCTCCTTGAAACTCCAACACATATGCTTTGATCATATCCTCAACAGTATAGATTGTTCTCTCACTTCCTCCATCTGTTTGAGGATGAAATGCAGTACTGAAGTTCAACTTTGTACCCAAAGCTGACTGCAAACTCTTCTAGAATCTCGAAGTAAATCTGGGATCCCTGTCTGATACAATAGACACTAGAACCCCATGCAATCTAACCACTTCATTCATATACCTCTGAGAAAACTGGTCTAGTAAGTTATTCTCCCTCACTGGTACGAAATGGGTCGACTTAGTTAATCGGTCCACTATAAACCATATAGTATCATTTTGCCTCGGAGTATTAGGCAAACCCATAATAAAATCCATGGTGATTCGTTCCCATTTTCACTCCGGAATAGGCAACAAATTTAGCTTCCCAACTGGAGCCTGATGCTCAGCCTTAACCTAGCATGTTATACATTTAGAAACAAAATTCGCTACTTGCTTTTCCATTACAAGCCACCAGAAATGTTGTTTCAGTGTGTTATACATCTTGGTGGTACCAGGATGCATAGCATAAACGGCCATATGAGCTTCCTCTAAGATTTCCTTCCTCAGATCATCCATATTAGGCACACATAATCTCTATTTTAGCCATAATGTTTCGTCCCTCAATTCAAATTCAGACTCCGGATTCGTCTTAACTTTCTCCATCAGTTTCACTATATCAGGGTCCTTGCTCTGAACCTTTCTTATTTTATCATGTAACATTGGTCTTAGTTTTAATGTGGCTATTAATGCCTTATTATGCTCAAGATTTAAGTCCACATTCTAAGCTCTCAATTGAATCAAGTTTGGTAACCTCAATAACTGAATCTGAGTTACACTGGTATTCGACTTTCTACTTAAAGCATCAGCCACCACATTGTCTTTTCCCGGATGATATTCAATTGTACAGTCATAATCTTTCAATAACACTACCCATCTCCTCTGTCTTATGTTCAGTTCTTTCTGACTTAATAGATACCTCAAACTTTTGTGATCAGTGTATATCTGGAATGTCTTTCCATATAGATAATGTCTCCATATCTTTAGAGCAAAAACAACTGTAGCTAGTTCTAAATCATGTATTGGATAGTTAATCTCATAAGACCTTATTTTTCTCGATGTATAGGCTATCACCATGTCATTCTGCATCAATACACATCCCAATCCTTAATGTGAAGCATCACTGTATACTACATATCCACCAATTCCCGATGGTATGGCTAACACCGGTGGAGTATTCAACCGATGTTTCAACTCATCAAAGCTCTTCTGACAATCATCATCCTATTTGAATGCTACATTCTTCCTCATTAGTTTAGTCAGAGGGGCCAAAATTAAAGAAAACCCCTCTACAAACCTCCAATAATATCCAGCTAATCCTAGGAAGCTTCGGATTTCTGATACATTTCTCGGAGCTTCCCAATTCATCACTGCCTTTATCTTCATTGGATCCATTTATGTGCCTTGTCCAGATACTATATGACCCAGAAATACTACTTGATCTAGCCAGAATTCACACTTACTGAATTTAGTATACAGTTGTTTCTCCCTTATAATCTGTAAAATCACTCCCAGATGCTCATCATATTCTTCTCTGCTCTTTGAATACACAAATATGTCATCAATGAACACAATTACAAATCTATCTAGATAGGGCTGAAACACCTTATTCATCAAGGCCATAAATGCAGCTGGAGCATTAGTTAACCTGAACGACATTACTAAAAACTAGAAATGCCTATACCTGCTCCTGAATGCACTCTTCGGTACATCAACCTCTGCTATCTTCAACTGATAGTACCCAGATCTCAAATCTAGCTTGGTAAACACCTAAACTCCTTGTAATTGATCAAATAAGTCATCAATTTTAGGAAAGGGTACTTGTTCTTTATTGTGACCCGATTCAGCTGCTTATAATCGATGCACAATATTAAGGTTCCATATTTCTTCTTTACAAATAAAACTGGAGCTCCCTAAGGTGAAACACTGGGTCTAATAAAACCTTTTTCTAGCAACTCCTGTAATTAAGCCTTTAACTCCTTTAGTTACATAGGTTCCATCCTATATAGAGGTATGGATATAGGAGTAGCACCCGGAACCAAGTCAATTATGAACTCTGTTTCCCGATCTAGAGGTAAACTAGACAATTCAGTGGGAAACATATCCAGGATTTCCCTAACAACAGGAATGTCTTGTATATTCTACTCAGCTCTAGTATCAATAATGTGGGCCAGATAAGCCTCATATCCACTTTGCATCAACCTCAAGGCACTTAAAAATGAGATCATCCTGGCTGGCACGGCTTGACTAATACCTCTAAAAACTGCTCTCGGTTGATTAGGAGATCCCAATACCACCTCCTTAGTGTAGTAGTTCATGATAGCCCTATGATAAGCAAGCCAATCCATGCCTAGAATGACATCTATCTCCCTTAACTGTAATATAATCAAGTCTGCTTCCAATTCTACCTAATTAACTTTAATCAAACATCTCTTGCAAACTTCCCCAATCACGGTGGTACTACCTATCGGTATACTCACCTCCAATCCACTTTTCAATTGCTCTCTATCACAATGCAACTTACGTGCTAGATGCAGTGCAATAAATGAATGCGTAGATCCAGGATCTAGCAATGTAAATGCTTCATAATCAAAGATAAGCAATGCACCTGCAATGACATCCGGAGAGTCTTGAGCCTCCTGTCTGGTCATAGCATATACTCGGGCCTGAGACTGGGGTTTGTTGCTCCGAACCTCAGTCTTGACAGAAGGACTTCCAGAACTTACTCTGCCTCTGCTTTGGCCTCTCTGTCCAACCGCACTAGCTTGACTCAGCTGAACAGTAGTCTTACTCACGGATCCCCCTCTCATACCAGACTGTGCTCTAATTATAGTAGGACAATCCTTAACCTGATGATCAAATGAGCCGCATTTAAGGCAAGCTCCAGAAAATCTCCAGCACTCACCACTGTGCTTCTTCCCACAATGCTCACAATTAGGTATCTGACTCAAAACTGGACCTCTTTTACTACCAAACTGTACAAAACTACCCCTCTGTCTGAACCCCGACTGTCTTAATCCAGCAGGTGGTTGAAATGCTTTATTCTGGCACTTACTGAACTTTCTGCTAGAACTGCCCTGAAATTCACTGGACCTCTTCTGTCTAGACTCTGATCTCTACTCACTGACTGTCCCTCAACAATTGCTCTATTCAGATCGAGGCTGCTCTGAACTCAGTGAAACTGCTCAAGTTAGTAAGAGTTAGCCTTGTCCAAATCTCCATGTTCAACCCATCTTCAAATCTCCTGCACTTGTCTTACTCAATAGGAATCAAGGCAGTTGCATAACCCATCAGTTCATTAAATCTGATCTTATAATCTGCGACTAACATTCTGCCCTGTTTCAGATTCATAAATTCCTTCATCTTTCTATCTAGGTAGATTTTAGGCATGTAATTTTCCCTGAAGCCCTCAGAAAGTCTCCCCAATTCAGATTACAAGGCCTAGTGGTACTACCTGGAATAGTCTTCCACCATTGATATGCTAGACCTTGCAGTAGTGAGACCGTATAATCGAATCTCTAATTAGCCTCACAGTCCATCTAATCAAATACTTGCTCAGTCCTCTCTAACCATCCCTCGGCCTTTTCAGGGGGCTGTGGACTTCTACGGAAGTACACATGCTCCTACTTTCTTAGCCTATCATACATCCTCTCCCTTTTCTCGGGAACTCTTAGAGGCATTCCCTTAGATTGAGGGATAGAAGACTCTTTACTGGCTCTTGTTAATCCTAATTCAGCTGAGTGTCCTTCCTGATCACTTATGTTGGATGACCTATCATAAATAATAACTCCAATTATTATCCGCATTTCTTACTATATTTCATGTTTAACATTTCTATATGTCCCTATTGATGCCAACCATGCTCTGATACAAAAATGTAACACCCCATTACCATAAATTACATACCGTAACACCCTGTGGACATTCCAGTATATAATCTATAATAATGGCATGTTAGAGCAAACACATATCCTCTTCAGGGGGCTATGGACATTCCAGTATATAATAAAAACCAAACTTACATTGTAGCCTTACAAAACCATTTGAATATATCAATGTAAAATCCCTATACATAACACACTGCTTGGAAGAGGAATTGCACATAAACTACTAACTAATCCTTCAGTCTACCGACTTTTGAGCCATTTCTGGACAAAAATATAAGAATTAGTCTTCTCGTAGAGTCTGTTTGTCTCTAATGTCTTCTCGCAAACCTGAAATATCAACGTTGCAATTTTAGTGAGTTTTGCGAACTCAATGATATAACTGTCCTCAATGGTTCACCCAATTCATACCACATATCAAGTCATATAAGCACATAATTCATAATTTTCCATTTAAAAATTTGCACTGCATATAATAGAATACACATATCCCAATCAAAGTTAAGTACATATTCACATTACAATTCAATCAGTTAATTACACTTAACAAGTGTATATGCAATGTTCATGTGACCCACTTTCAATTATTACGTTGTTGTGAATAAGTGCCTAAACTGTCCTTTATCCATTGTGGATATAGGCTCATTGATACTGTCCCTTACCCGTTCTGAATACAAGGCTCATTATATATATCGAGCCTTCAGCTCTATACCACATTTCGGAGCTTTAAGCTCATTTTCGATGGCTACTTATGTCACAACTATCATTATCTGATCATGCATTCCTGTATGAAATGCATCTCATTCATATTCAATTAATTATATTTTCAATCATTCCCATTTTCAATCTCATTCCCATTCAATCACATTTTTAGTCCTATATAGATATATCATCAGGCGTTAGTCCGGCATTTTAAAAAAACATGTTGAGTAACAAATATTTCACCAAATTCACATTCAAGTAACACTTCAATACCACATTTGATCAATTACATTTACATTCATGTTCTTGTTCACAATAATCATCGGACTAGGTCCGGCATGAACATTCAAGTTGAGAATCATGTAGTCAATCTCATTCACATATAATTAGCACTTCCAATGTTTTAATAATGCATCAAACTCCTCGGACATTTTATGGCTGGAATTTAGTACACAATTCAGTACACATGCATCAATATCAAATTCAATTCAGTAACAAACAAAACAAGTCAAGGTGAGACCATCTTAGGTTACTCACAAATCACTCTAGAAAGCTATTGCTTGAACTCCCAGCAATGTCTGGATGATGACGCTCTAAATGCCCCTCTATATCATGTAAAACACATTTACACATATCACAATTTTGCACAATGGTATAAGTATTCAGTTATGCACGTCTATGTATATGAAATATGTACAATTTTTGGGTCTAGTCACATTAGTCATTCATATATCAATACTCAATTGATCAGTCCAGATTTGTCTAAAAACACTTTTGGGTCCACTTTGCATGATTATTATCATTAGGAAAATGGTGTATTTCTATAACACTTTCTTCTAGAAAAATTTTCCCCTATGCCTTAAGTTTCTAATGACTCCAAGATAATTCAATTTGGTTCAGTATTGTATGAGTTATGCTCAAAATACTGTAGACTAAGTACATTTGAAATTTAGCTAGTGCATGATCATTCTGTCCAATTGTATAACTCATATCTCTCAATTACAATATCTAAAAATTACAAAATTTATACCAATTAAAAGCTAAGAGAATAATATACAACTTTTGTGAAGACACCTTTGTCTGATTTAGCCTAAATCAATACAGTTTATTTGATAACCATAGGACATGATTTATGTCCCTGGGAGTGCTACAGTCTAAGCCAAGACTCACTTTCATGCAAAATTTTGAAATTCTTAGAGATAGAATTAAAGTTAAACTTCTTCAAGAAAGTTGTAGCCATATTAAGAATCAACTCATTTGGAAATCGACAGATCAAGATATAATCAAAATACCGAAGCATGTTTAATGAAAATTCTCTAGTTCATAACATTCCAGCACATTGCCTCTTTTTCATCCTAAATCCATTAATCAAACATGTCATTATCAAAATTCTATCATGTAAAGTTGATGAACCCTTCATTTTTAATTCAGTCTCAGTTCATTAACATCAACACACAGTTCAACAATTCATGATTGTTCATAAACCCCAAAACAATACCTATTCCATATTTTTCTATATCACATTTTCTGCATTTTTTTTCTATATTTTCTTATGCAAATTTCGGGTCAGATTTGTATGACCATTCTGACCTAGACAATGAGGTATTTAGACAACACCTTCTCCTAATCAAATGCTCCATAATGTCTTAAGTGTCTAATGGCATCAATTGTATGCATTTTGGTTCAGTACCATGCAAGTTATAAACAAAAATCTACAGATTGTTTTCATACCTCAACAGAACATAACTCTTAACTTCAAGACAAATTTCAAGACTCTTAAAAACATATTACAAATTTGATTCCTTCATGAAAAATTTAGAACTAGGTCTCTAGTTTACTCTAAATTAAAATTAATCCAATTTTAATATTCACAGATCAAGTTATGTCTAAAATACAGATGCATGTTTAGTAAAAACACTCCATATAAAATATTTCAGCACACTTCATCATCAACCTTACATGCAATTCATTCCAATTCAAACATCATTCTCATGCAATTTAACATGTTATAAAGTTCAAATTGTTACTTACCTTTTAGGCTTACAACTCAGTTCAAAATTCCAGATTCATTAAGCCTCCAAGCATGCAAGATTCATCACAAAGTTAAGATGAAAACAAGGTGTTTTTGGATAGCAATAAGATGATCACTTCTAGCTAGTTTCTTGGTTATTTTGTGACGGATTAACATGTGAATTTCTTGTAGAAATTTGGCTAGGGTTAGACTAAAATTTTAGAGAGAAAACTTCATGAAATTTCGGTGGAGAAGGTGAAGAACAAAGGAGGAAGACTGTTGGCTATCCTTGCTGTAATTTTGTGCCAGGTGTCATCAAATTACCTAAGCCATATGTCTTAAGGCATGTAAGACATGTGCCTAATCAAGATGCTGCCATTAATCCATTCCTTAAACTACCATTTGTCACGAATTGATTAGTCCATATGTCAATCCAAGATTGGTCCACTTGTCACACAATAATTGGTCTATTTGTCACTCCATAATTAGTCCATTTGTCAATTAATTCCTAATCCAATTGTCACTATTTAACTATGCCAAATGTCACTCAATTTTGAGCTTTGTCATCCTAATTTTCCATGTCTCAATTAGTCTTGCCACTAGGCATTTTTTCTAGTCTAAAAATACCCTAAATTTTTAGAAATTTTCGAAATGTCCGAAATGTCACCAAAAATACAAAATTATTTCTAATACACACCAATTTAATTTTCAATACAAATAATCCACAATTCACATTTTTAATCACATTAAAAATCACTTTTACCCATAAAATGTCAATGAATGCATGTACAACCATATTAATGTGCAAAAATCAATATTCTTGTGTATGTGTATGCTACATTATGCATAAGTATGAATTATACTTCCTAATTTCTCAGTAACCTCTTATAAACACTATTTTAACCTTATCCTAAGTAACAGGATGTTACATTTAATGAATGTATTATTTGAGTATGTTGAATATGAGGTAGATGTTGGCTTGGAAGGTTCACTCTTATGGTTTCAATGTATTGTTTGCATAAATTGTATAAATGATTCCTTCGGATTGGTATATACTTCATATGGTTTATGTGTGAGAGCCAAAATGAGTTGTGAAATATAAGTGTTACATTCATCATAGCTAACAGTACACAGTTTTGTATAAGTGTGAATTTATGCACTTGATCTCATATTGAATGTTGCAATTGTTTCACTAGCTTTAATGACTTTCATGCTACTTAACCCAAATACATCTTACCTTACCTTTGCCCACATTACAACCTAAAAATTCCTTTGATTCATGATTTTGCATTTGAACATTGGTGGTAGAGACATGAAATGATATGCAAAGTTATGGAATGACATGATCATGAATGGTGTTGACTGTACCTATAGATATATTTTAGTTAAACCCATTTTCAGAGTCAACTATTAGATTGCTCAGTTTTTGAAGATGATGAATGTTGATTGGTCATGAGTAAAAGCTTGTAATGATGACTTCTTACTATGATTTTTGAAAGTCATTTATCTTTATTTATGATTATGTATTCTGGGAACATATAGGAAATGAGTCAATGTTTTTGAGTCTTTAAGCTTAATTTTAATGTTTTGCTTGAGACACCCAAAAGTTAAGTGTGGGAAAAATTGATAAGTGCTTAATTGATTATGAAATTATTCCATAATACTTAGTAGTTATTGACATGAAATTGCTTAAGATACTCACTTTGACTCATATGTGATTTTAGGCACAATTCGGAAGCAAAAAAGTTACAGTGAGTCGAAAACTCTATATTTTGGTCATTTTTTAAAGATTAATTTTCACTTGTCTTCATGGAGCAAGAAGAAGAAAGTAATATGGTTTTGCATGCAGTGTTGGACTTAAAACGTTGAAGTAACACTGCAGTAAATGGTGAGCAAATCAACCAAAATGCAAATGGCCAAGAGTAAAACACTGTAACAGGTGGATAGCCAACATCCCAAAACTCTAGAAACACAAAAAGAAAATGGCTGCAGTAGGTGCATGGAGGAAGGAGCAGCAGAAACGATAACGTGTGTAGCAGTGTTTCATGCAAACGTTGTTCACATAAACGTTGTTTTCATGAACAGCGTTCATGTAATTAACGCATACACACCATAACATAAAACTCAAGCAACATATAGGCTGAAACGTTGTCATAAGAGCGTTAGGTTTTAAAGGGTTGACTTTAATAGAAATAAAAGGGAGTAGCGTGGTCTTCGTTTTGGAGTGGGGGCATGAGAATAAATAAAATACAACGTGAAGTTGAAGAATAGTAGCATAGATTAGGGGAGAACAGTCGGTTGAAGCATTTTTTGGAGAGACCTATTAAGTGATAGATTTTTGATGTCAGGTCGAAGGCGACATCGACGTTGACGACTCGGGTTAAGTGCATTTCACTGTTTTTGTTGTTTCTTTTTTTCTTTAGAAATTGATTGTGTTATCCTATACATATTGATTTAGGTTTTGTGTATGAATGATGGTTTTATCGTTATAGTTTGATTATTTGTGTATGAACCCATTGGGTATTGTGAAAAGATGATTTTAATGCATTCATTGAATCGTTTATTTGCAAACCCATTGCTAAAATTTTGATATAATCCGTAATTGATATGTTGGTTAAATGACACATAGTATGTGGTTGTTCCTTTGATTAATTGGTTTTCTTAATTCATAATGCTACTACTTAATTAAATCTAGAGATCGTATGAGAAAAACAAATCAATTAAATATGTTTAATTAAGTTTTAGGTTAAGATTGAACTAAAGAACTAGGTCCTTACCGAATTCTCCATTTTTATCATTTCTGGCATATTTTCTTTAATTTGTTCTTTAATTTGTTTTTATTAGTCTAGTTTTATTTTTCTTATTTCTAAAACCAAAACCCCCTTAAACCTAAAAACCAATTACTTTCATTTCGGAAACTTTACACATACTCATTTTGGGATTGACCTAGACTCACCATTGCTACAGTAGTAGTCTAGTTATTTTATTTTGACTAACGTTACGACACGTGGTTAGTGTACATATAATCAAATTATATAAATTATTATATCATTTTTTACTTTATTACTATTTTTGTTAATTTATTCATTTTAAAATTAATTATTTTATTTTAGACTATTTCTAATATTAAATATCTTTGATTCCTTTGAACTATTGAATCAAACTTAATAATTCCATACTATTTTTAAAAAAATTTAATGTTGGACCCCAAATTTTTTCTTGGAAGTTAGAATTGTTAAATGAGAATTTGTTGGCGTTTAGTCATTAGTAAAAATCAGAAATTTTTAATGAGAAATTTATGGAGTTTATTTATGAATATTTTTTAATTACAAATGGTTGCATGGATTAAAAGGAAGAGTTAGAATTAAGTTAAGGAGTTAGAAGGCATTAGATTAGATATGGAAGGGTAAGTTTGGAAAGCTAGAAGTTGTCTTAAAATTTATAAGAAAAGAAGGTCAAGAAAGTCATGTAAGAAAGAAAGAAAGAAAAGAAGACCCTAGAAGAAACTAGAGAAAGAGGAAGAGAGTCGTGTAACAACAAAAATAAAAGGGAGAGACATGTTTAAGAGGTTAGGAAAAAGAGAGAGTCGTGAAAAATAAGAAAGAGAGAGAGAAGAAAAACGTAGAAAGAAGTAGAAGAAGAGAAGCAGAAACTGAAACAGAAGAAGAAGAAGATTCAGTTGAGTTTTTTTAGGTAACCTCTATCTTTTCTTCTTATTTTGATAGAAGAAGGAAGTAGAGAAAACAGGTTTTATGTGCTGAAAATGAAGAGAGAAAGAAAAGGAACCAGAGATTTATGTTCTTAGATTTTCATGAACTTTTAACTAGATCTTAGTTCTTCTATCTTAGATAAACTAAAATTAGATTAAGTCTAAGCTTATTTATGGATAATAGAGCTTTATGAAAGTTCTATTCATATATATGTTTGAATGAAAATATATTTGTTAGAAGGGAACCAAGAAAAGTTGAAATCATGAATAAGAGGAAACACATGTTTAAGCTCGGATTTATAAGTAAAGAGGTGGGTAATATGTTTATAGTTTTGTGATGATGGACTGTATTGTTTGATTTTGTGCGTATAAATGCTTGTCTTGAATCATTATGAATGTGGGAAAAATGTTCTGTGAATTTAATATCATATTTGCTTTATAAGAATTCTGCTGCTTTTGTATTGATGAAAAACAGAAAAATTTCAAGAAGCATGAAAATATGAATATGATATAAAATATGTAAGCACTGAAAATGTGCTTGTGTAGGTAAGACAGATACCATTCTATTCGTCATGTGCACACTGACCTAAAGCCTTCCCGACTGCCTGTTTGTGGCACATGATCTCCAAAAAATGGACTCATTCTATTCATGATGTTAACTTCAGTTTTACCATTCTGTTTTATGGGATTCTCTCGAGCTATATGATGAGCATGATTTATGATTGAATGTTCTGTTTGATGATTGTAAAATATACTATGGAATATATGACTGTAAATTTAAATTAAGTGTTATGTGAACTAGAATTATGTATATATATATATGCTTGGTTGCGTGTGTGTGTGACTCATCACCAATGGCTATAAACGTATTAGCCACTAAGCTTTCCAGCTCACCCCATCATTTTCCACTTCTCAGGTGCAAGAATCAGCAGATCAATAGTGAACTTTACAAAACTTCGGCAATCTCCATGAAACATTTCATTTGTAACTAAGTTAGTCTGGATCATTTTTGGTAGCTTTATAAGCATGTTAGGCATGAGCATCCATATTGTATTTTTGTATTATGCTACTGATGCGGCTTTTGTTTGTAATTGGAGCAATATACATACTCTGTTTTATTTAATAAATGAATGACAGTAATAGTTGAAGAATTTCTTTTCTGTTCATGTTCAAATCCTCTTCTTTGTTAAGTTGTTAACTTCGGTTAGGAATACAAGTGTGAGATGTTTGATGGTTTTAGGATAGATATTCTTAACTAAATTGTTAGGTTAGGAGTCTGTTTTGTTAGGAGTCTTATATGTATTGAATTGTGTTTGTTGGATTCAGGTCTTTTGTTTTTGTAAGAATAAATATTGACAATAAGAGAATAAGGGGATAAAAGTGAGTTCTGAAACTTCAATGAATAAATTGGATTGATCTAGGTAGAATTTGACAAAATTGTCTTCATGAAAGTTGTATATCTTTCTCTTATCTTTCTAACGACATAATGTTTATAATTTTTAGACTTTGAGATTGAAAGTTATGATATTTTGAAGTTGGTGTGTACAGCAAGAAAGTGCACGATCGCTACAAATCCCACTATTCACCAATGTGCACGATCGTGACTCTCCCCCTCTCACTGCTATGAGTTTTGTTCTCACAGCCGTGACTTTTTTAAAGTCACAACTGTGACTTTTGCATTTCTTTTTTTATTATTTATTTATTTAATTGTTTGTTTAATTGTTTTTACTCTCACCAAGAAATTTAATTCTTTTTATCTTGATGTTAATTATATATCCCCCAAAGTCCCTCAATTTGTTTTAAAAATTGGGTGAATTTATATATATATATATATAAATAAAAAGTCCCCCAATTTTGGAGCCTTGTCGTCATAAAATAAGGATCGAAAAGGGGCCAACATTTAATCTCTTATGACAACCAAGAGGGAGATAAATTGAGTTTTTTTTACTTTTAATTTTTAAGCAAATTGAGAATATGAAAATTGTGCAATGAAAATGTCAACTACAGAAATGACAATTTCAATATGATCAATTTAATAACACATACACACACACACACACACACACACACACACAAACACAAACACACACGCATAGACACACACACACACACATATAAAGTAAGGGAAAGAGACTGTAAATAAATTTATAATGGTTTGAAAAATAACCCTTGTATATGTCCATTCATTAATTTTATTTGGGACTTCTCACTATCTTCTTATTCTTTAAAGGTAAAAAAAAAATCTAGTACAAACTCTTTCGTTATCATAAGTGAAGGGAAACTTATTACAACTTATAATAAGTGGTGGATATAGAATCTAATAAATATAATTCTACACTAATTACAAATAATTATATATACCGATGAGTAGGGATGAATTCACATTGACTGGTAAAGCTTATCTTTTTCACCAAATTAATAAATCAAAATGAAGTGAAGGGAGTTTTAAGATCAAATTTGAAATATATTAAAATAAAAATTGAAAAACAAATAAAAACACAGTTTAATAAAATCAAATGAAAAAGAATATCCAGAAAAAATATAATTTCAGTTTTGATTTTTTGAATTTATTATTAATGTAAAGATAAACATTTTTATCCTTGATAAATTGGTTATGATTATTAACAAACTAACAACCTATCTCTCCTTACTTCCTCGTTAACTAAAACAAGCTCTTTAATTAATGCTCTTATCAAAAATAACCTTAAACAAGCTCTTAAATTTTAATCTATTGAGAGCGATATAAACTAAAGAAACTACCAATTTTAGCCAACCAACATACAAACTCAACTTATTTAGACTAGATTATATAACCACATAATATGAGTAGACTATCATATATTCAACTATGTTATTTACCACTAACCATTAGAATAATCAAACAATTACATATTTAATAATTTTAATTGGAAATATATTATTTTAATAATTAAAAATAGGCCTTTTGTATCAATCTAATAAAACAATAATATTAATAATCGCAAAAGATATATAAATACAAAAGAACAAAAGAGTAAGAATAACAATTATATATCATAACTCTTAAATAATCAAACTTCAATCACCTTTTGAATAGAAAAAGATAGTTTAGTTGCAGATGACCCCAAAAGACAATACTAAAAAAATAAAGAATGTCAAAAATAAAAACAAACCAAGAGAAGAGCAGATAGATGACTGCTTATGCACCTCCATCCATTACATAATCTCAAAACCTATCTAATATTCCTAAAAATAACATGGGTAGAAATAGCAGGATCTAGTGACTCTAAAAAGGCTTAATTTATTTAATCACCTTTATTTAGAGTTGTTATATCGATTGAGGCTTGGGCATGCCTAATGCTTAGACCATTTTTAAAACTTCTTTTTGTAAGCTTTTATTGTATTTGAAATTTTTAATCTTTATTCACTTGCTAAATCTCCATTCCAAGCTCATTTTGATCCAAATCTCCAATCTACTCCATCAATCACAAAATACATAATTGTAATCGATAATTTCAAGCATTATATCAATCAAAACATAGGGAACTAATATGAAATATATGTACTTTAGACATGCTATCGATAGGATAATTTATTATGGGATTTAGTTACAGACATAAATTTGGAGTTATTTAACAACTATTTATCAATAAGTCATATAGCTTAATTGATTTGTCAAATCTTATTGCCTTACTTAAACATCTAATCCAATTGTGGGCTTTTCATAAACATTAGACACATAAAATAGTTTAAAACCAACTCTTATACTTCTAACAAGATCAAAAGGTAGAAATAGGAGAAAAATAAATATACTAATAGCTTTAAGGTTTTGTTTATGTTTTCATCACATTCTTTATTGTAGTTTTCAAAAGGAAGGAAATAGACTATTGAAGCACATTTGTTTTTATACTATTGAAATTTAATGTTTCCAAAAATTAAGAAAAAAACTACAACACTTTTACCAAAACATAAATTTTATATTTTTATCAATTGTTAAAATTGGTTTTCAAAATGATGAACACCATTTCTTTTGGATCCGTATATTTTTTAATTTCTCATTATCTCTCTCTTTTCTTTATTCATTCTTTATATATTCCTTCCCTAATTTTGTTAAATATGGGTTTGTTTTTGTCCATTGGGTTCCTTCATTTCTATTTCTTCATTCCTCATTTCTTTGTATAGGTTTATTTCTCCTCTTTCCTAAACCTATTCTTAGTTTAGTTGTAGAAAAAAAACGAAGGAAAGGCATTTGAATCTTTTCACAGCTACAAGGAGTTTAGGTGTTCTATTTTTCGTCAATCAATATAACTTCATATGTGTTTATATTATTTTTAGTTCCTTAATCCATTAATGATAGTATAAAAATAAGATTTTCTAGTATGTTCTCTATGCTATTTATTTCAATCCTAATAATAAAGAAAAAAGGGTCGTTGTATATGATTTACATATTCTTTCATATGGTTACAAGTAATAGTGAACATGATAGGTTTTATGCACTCATGCTTGCAAGCAAACAATCTCTACCACTCTTTGATCATTAATAAACAACTTTTCTAAAATTAGCTTTCTTACAAGTTGGATTTCTCCTTAGATCAGGTGAGTCTTTGCCTAATGATCGCTAGTTATACCTAGTTAGTTTGACTATTATCATAAGATGCTTAAGATTCTAGTATGTATGTATTTATCCATAACTTAGCGTTAGCCTACATTTGTTGGCTTTTATCATTTGTAAGGGTTTATTGATCAAAATTTCAGCTTTAAGTCACATTTCTTTTATGTCTCAATTTGTTTTTCATAATTTCTCAATAATTATTTTTTTGGTACTCTTTTAGGTAGCTTTTGAGTGAGTTCTTGTTGGCTTGTACTTCTATATAATATATTCTTCCTACTTTTTGGTAGAGGTTATATGTATATTGATTATGAATTAATTAGTAAAGAAAATTTTATAAGGAATTAAAACATAAGATTCGTAGTTAGAAGTGAAAATCATAAATTTATGAACTAATAAGGAAGAATTATAATATATAATATTAGGCAAATTTAAGAACTTTTATTTAATTTATCCTAAAAAATTAATTAGTTAATGCTAGTTATCTATTTTTAAGGAGAAAATTTTCAAGATATGGGATTAGAATCTAAAAGTTTTTAGACAGAGTCTATAATTTAATAGGCATTCTTGATAGTAAAGTTGATATTTCTTAATTGAATCAATTTATTTGATATCTTAAATTGCTTCAATTAAGTTTTAAATTGTATCATAGAATAGATTTTATAGTCCACCTGTTCTTTGCTTGTATGTAACAAATTTGTATTTGGTTAGTAACTGAAAGAGCATATCCAATGGAAATAATAGATTTGATCAATAGCAAATAATAAAACAAAAAAGATGTACGTGGAAAGTAAACAATTATACTACTATTGATTGATTTTGTTTAATGGTTTTGAGTCTTATTAATGGAAATATAGAAACAAAGAGAAAAATAGAAAAAGGAAACAATATAATATGGCTAGTGGGTGATAAAATGCACTAAATCTCATAAAGGTTAAATTTGGTCCATCGATATTGTATTGTACATAATACAAAACTCTTCTTGTAGTGCGCACTTCATTGCCTAAAATTGAGTGATGTATTACTATCATAAAGATTTTTAGCAAATGATCTAGCACAACTATAAGTAGATAGTTATAATTAAATCTAAATAGATATTGAAAAATATTTTTTATGACATTACGTTTATCAACACTGATGTTAGTTTGAGGGTTACAATATAATTCATAAAGACAAAAAAGCCATAAATTCTCTCAAATTAAAGACCAAAAATTTGGGTGAGTTCTTGGGACATGTTTTCGAAAAACTTATTCAAAACAAATATAAACCATCTCTAATTAACATATGTATTGATAATATTCCACATCAAATCCTTATTTTCATTCATATTGGATATGACACTAAAGTTAGACTCAAAGCTCTCTTTGATTTTATATATCCTTCAAAGTTTATCACTCAACTCATGTTTTCATGTATACAAAACTAAAGGATGGGTATTTATGAAATATGTATTTTTTATGATTTTATACAATGTAGATCTTAGTATTCAACTTGTGTAAAATTCAAAAACATCATGATAACATTTACAAAATAAGTTTTAAGTTTAGACTTGTTCTTTATATAAATAAACAAGAAGGAAAATATCTATAGGTGGTTCAAAAAACTTAAATAGATTAACCTTTTTTTAAGAATTAATACTTTGTCTTTATTATTCTTATTGATTCGTAATATAGAGATGTTAAAGTTAAGGATATGTTAATAAATTGGAGTTTGATGTGAATAATGTGTATGATAGTTGTATGAATTGGATAAAGAAGCTAAAGTCTCACACTCTCTACAATAAATAGGATTTGGAATAAGCTTGAAAATGCCAATTACTATGATATTGGTGATTTGCAACCTTCTATTGCATTGTCTAATCTATAGGATGCCAAAACACTCAATTAAGGATTTGGTAGTTGACCATAGTTCTTATCTCTAAACAAGAAAGGTGAGAGGAAATTGGGGGATAGAAGGTGATAGGAATTAAACTAAAGTAAAAAAAAAAGTTAAAAGTTAAGAGTAGTTCTAATATTTATTTGAGATAGTGACTTGGTTGGGTAATCAGGAGTATTCATTTCAAAGTTTTTACTCTTGTATCAAAACTTAGGAGACTTTTCAAACAAGCTTTAAATGCTTTTGTGTTATGATTAAATTTGATGTTTTGTTTTAAATAAGGGATATGAAAATATTTAAAGGCTGGAGCATTTTTTTCTTATGTATGTTCACTTTATGCATTAAATGGAATGGTGTGGATTGAGTTGAAGTTTAAAGAATTATAGAGTAAATTAGATTGATTTATGATTTAATGCAAATAACCAAGTGCTTAACAATTTAATGAATTTGCAATTGAATTAATAATAAAAAAACATGATATATTTGATGTGTTTAGTGTTTTATTGGAGTTAATCATTATTAAGTTAAAAGTAATAAAATTGATTTGCTTGAGGACAAGCAAACTCTTAGTATATGGGGCCTTGATAAGTGCTATACAACATATTTTTATTATGATTTAAAAAGAATTTATCTTGTATTTTAATGATTTATATGGGATTTGGTACTTAATTTGGTTTACATTTTTCTTACATGTCTTTTTTTGGCTCTCTAATGAAGAATGAATGAATTTGTGGAAGTTTAATTTGATTTAGAATGATTTTGGGATAATTTTAGAGGAAGGAATCAGAAGATAACCCTAATTGGACGACCTACATGGGGTTATATAAAGGGGTGTTCTGAATAGGGAGACCAATAAAGGAGTGTGTGTTTGTTTGGGTCGTGTTCTATGTTGTTTTATTATGTTTCTTCCTGTTTTTGGTTAAAACAACACAAGATCAATATGGGATCAATAAAAGGTTGTGTTAGAGCTATCCTTGACCTATATTAGCAGTCATTCTTAAAAAAAGGAAGCAAAGAGGTGTATGAAACAATAGGAAAATAACATAGGGTTATGTTTTGGCTCTTGTTCAACTTAAATTCTACGGTTTTATGAAATAAAAGGATGAAAAGGAGAAGAGAAAATGAGAGAGATGTTTAGGAGGACCAAAAATTAATCCTAAGGCCAAAGATTCTCAAAGAGTACATTAAGGAGAAATGATATTAGAGGAAAGCAGGAAGAATCAAGATCAAGATCCATGACCTCATTCTTATCTCTTTTTTCTTTATTATTCCTTTTTTCTTTATTTTGTTATAAATTGAATTGAGATATAGATTTAGATGTGATAAACCCTAGGATTTATGTTTTGATTTGATTTTTGATTTAATGAATATCTAATTTTCTTATGGCTTATCCATGTTTTTATGATTGATTGAATTAAATGAGTGAAGGTAGAAGATTCAATTATTTAATTCACGTATCGAGATTCAAGATAAGAGATGCATGAATAGATCATAATATGGAAAAAAGAGGGTGGGTTAAGCGTGAACTATTTGAGAGAAAGCTACAAGGTCTTCTTAGGTTAGGGTAAAATCTATCAAGAAGTTTACAGAGTGAATTAATGCATTTTTAGGTTGTCTTGATTTGAAAGGAATTTGAATTTACTAATCTAAGGATATAAGTTACATGTCTTTAGAGAGAAAATTTTGTAACTTAGAAATTCTTATCGATCTAAGAAACTAGAACTGTTCATTAAATCAAAAGATAAACTTAAGCATAAAGAAGTTATAGGATGATTCTACATCTAAGTTTATTTTATCTATTGATTGCTATTCTTATTTTTTCCTTGTATGATTAACTCTTTTTTATTTTTTAGATTAATTGAACTCATTTATTTTAGATTAAATAATAAGAAGATGGTTAGTTCTAGTAATTCTAGTCCTTATAAGATGAACTCATACTCACCTATACTAGCTACAGCTATGTCGTATGGTTGTAGTTAAAACAACCATCTAACTTGCCAAAGAGTAAATTGTTGGCCCCGGTCCCCGTACGGATTGTATGGTGACTACGTGTCACCGTTTGATATTTATTTGTAATAATAATAACAATTAGGAACATTTCCATTAAATAATTTATAACATTAGATTTAATTAAAACTCTAGACACAGAAATTTGGTGGTGGGATCATATCATAATTTTGGTCATATAATTGGATTATTCAAAAATAAAATGATTTTATAAAATCAATTAACTATTAATAAAATAATTAGTGGATCATATCAAATAAAAGAAATAGGTTATAATTGTATTTTCTAAATAAAATTTTAAGGAAGAGTGAAAATAATACTTAACAATTTAATAAAAATATCCATAGCAACATTTACAAAGAATAATGATTTTGGGTGCAAAAAGAATTAATAGAAATTGGGTTAACTAAATAAATAAAATAAAATAAAATTTGAACTGGGTCACGATCGTACCGTGTTACAATCGCTACATTGAAGAAAATGGGCATTGTCGCGATCGCGCTTCGTCGCAATCATGACATTGAAGAAATTTGTGACCGTCACGATCGTACCATGTTACGATTGCGACTGGGTCAGTTTTTGGGAACGTCGCGATCGTAACAGATAACGATCGCGACTTCCCAATTAAAATATCCTTACTTCTAAACAACATATCTCTCAATCTAGAAACCCAAAAATTACAAACTATATATCATTGGAAAGCTAAGATCAAGCCTACAACTTTCATGAAGATAATTTTGCCTAATTCAGCCTGTATCATTACAGTTTAATCATCTAAATAAAGTTACCATTTTAGCCAAATTCATACTTCAATTATACATAAATGCACCCAAACACA
>JAOQMS010070283.1:0-23278 GCA_027563885.1 Erythroxylum longipes
TGCTCCTCCTTCGTATGTTATTCTGTAGTCATCAGGATCAAAACGCGATATCTGAAATGAAATAGGATATGCAGAAGTTAGAAGGAGAAGGAAGGAGACGCAGAGAGTCAAACTATGCAAGTTGCAGAAAGAGTTCGCCATTATGTGTGAGAGAAGTTTCAAAGCAGCTAATTTAATGCCTCCAACGTAAGAGAGTGCTGCCAAATATGTATTCTATGGCTTGATGCTTACGTTCCAACCACTATTATGTATAATTT
The DNA here is from genome assembly GCA_027563885.1 of Erythroxylum longipes. Lineage (NCBI taxonomy): Eukaryota > Viridiplantae > Streptophyta > Magnoliopsida > Malpighiales > Erythroxylaceae > Erythroxylum > Erythroxylum longipes. The sequence continues at coordinate 258 of JAOQMS010070283.1, forward strand.
ATACAGTAAAGAAGCTGCACGGAAATGGGATTCATGTCCTGAATCCTGATATAATATAAAGAAACCTTAAGTAACCTGATCTTCTGCCGGCAAAAGTGATTCAACGCGAGTATGAAAGAACCAACTAGAGACAACCTTAATCCAACAAGAGACAACCTTAGTCCAATGTTTCACACCTGAAACCTGGCGTTTTTTGTCAGACACTTTGTGAGGAATTGCTGAACGTTCACTATAAAACCTGTCAGGTAGAAACCACTATCCTCCAAAGCTGATATCATTTATAACAATTCGAATATAAATTAATTCAACCACAACTTTAATTTAAATTTAAAAAAGTTATAAATTCGTGATCAATCAAATAAAAATTGTTTAATGATCTTTTTTTAAATTTATAAAAGACTTTGCCTCTTCTTTTCTTTTTTAATTAAAAGGAGTGAAAAACGAAACACATTATAAAACTAATCTAGAGAAACAAACCCCAAACATATCCTTTAACAGGAGTGAAAGGCATTCTATAAGTGCAGTACAAAAGTGGTGATTCCTAACTCAAAATGAGTAGCAGTGTTGGCAAGCCAATCAGCACACCAGTTGCCCTCCCTGCATATATAACGAAGTACAACTACCCAGTTTCGAGCAAACAGATCGTTCATACCCATAATTAGGGGATTGTGAGACATTGTCCTTTTAGTAGAAAAGGACAAGATATTAGTCACCGCTAAAGAATCTATTTCTAATTCAACTCGACGATAACCAAGCTCCCAAGCAAGCTTGAGTCCGAAAAAAACTCCCCAAAGTTTCGTAGAAATAGAAGAGCACCAGCTAATATTCTGTACAAAACCTCCAAGCCAAGCAACTGTACTATCACAAATGAGTCCACCTATTGTGGCCCAAAAGGATGCTTTTTTGCACGCTCCATCTGTATTTAACCTCACCTAACCTTGCGGAGATTTAGACCAGCCTATAATTTGTCTTTTTCTATGTAACTTAGAATCTTTCAAAAGCAAATTTCACTTGATTTTGTACCCTATTAAAAAATTAGTTAAATAAGATTGACATTGAGCTCAGCTCAAGTTTAGTAGGAAATTTTGAATAAAAGGCTCGAATACAATACACAGTTAGATATGAAAATGGGCAGATCAAGTTTAGGCCCTACATAAACCGAGCCTGACCAAAAATTTATGGATAAGGCCCACTTGAGCCTGGTTAAAAACACGATTGCGCTCGAGTTACACTGCTCGAGCTCTGATTTTTTTGACTTGCAAGTTTGATCAGGTTCAAACTTGACCCCTTTTTTAAATCTAAAAATAAATAAATTTTACTAAAAAATAATTTTAAATATATTCTAAAATAATTTTTAATATTAATGAACTTAACATAAATTTTAAGTATACAATAAAATAAACACATCAATTAATAAATATATTTGTTAAAAATAAAAAATTGTTTAAAAATTTTGTAACTTACTTTATTATCCTAAAACTAATTTTTATAAAGATAAATTGATTAATACTTGTTATTTTATATTAAAATGTTTTATATCTCATTTGTTTTCTTCAAGTCTAATATTATAACTCTAAGTTAAAATTTTAAACAGTCTTGAACTTTCTAATTACTTATTTTTTACCAAATTAGGTCAACTCTAGTAAATAATCTATATTTATTTTTTTATTTTTATTAAATTAATATTATTAAATCCAATGTTTACTTTTGAATAAAAATAATTAAAATTTATTTGTTTCAATTTTTAAAATTAATGTCATTGTGAACTATCTTTTTTTTTTCCTAATCAATGTTCTTTCATCGAAGTCTAATAATATAATATCGTTTGTTCATTTAAAACATAAAAGAATAATATGAATTCATAAATCTGCTTTATTATCAAAATAAAGAGTTACATATACAAAAAATAAAAAGGAATTATCAATTATAGTTAAAGAATGGAGACAGAAGTTGAGCTAACAGGCAAAGACAACAAAATAGAGTTTTATATGTTAACCTGCATAAAAACACACTGGTAAGGATTCAATTATAAAAAACCAAAAGAATGAAATAAAAAAAAGTAAATTGTGATGTAGAGATTAAAGAGAAAACACTCACAGTAGAGAAAAGGGAATAGTTAATCGTTATCATCAAAATAGTAGTCAATAGTTTACATCTATTTCATCTGCAAGAAAAAACATTAGTATGTAAATTACATTTGAATATGCAACAAAAAATTTAAATAAATAGTCAACATATAATAATTAGCAATTAAATATACCTTCATCATCAAATAGTTGTTCAAAAAAATTTTCAGTTGAAAGATTGATATTTGTATCGATATCTGTGTCAATATAAGAAGATAAGATAAGATAAGATAATATATAATTTTTAAAATTACTATGGTAAATAAAGTAATATATCATAAAGAATAGAATTTACTTTGAATATCTTTATCGTCTAACCAATTTCGAGCACACATAAGAGCTTCTACAATATTAAGATCAAGCCGAGCATAATGAGGATTAACTATTCGACCGCCAACATTAAAAGCAAACTCTAAAGTAACAATAGATACTGGAATTGCTAAGAGGTCTAGTGCAATTGTTTGCATGACTGGGTAAACACTTCCACATATCTTCCCCCATAACAATATATCAAACTCCACATCTTCAACTTCGATCGCAAAACTTGCCTCCAAATAATTGTCCAACTCCATCTTATTATAAGAAGTCCTCGCCTTCTTTTCTTTGATGAATTTTGTAAATTCAAGATTTACACTGGTCTTATGAGCCGAAGTTGAAGTTAAATATGAAACTGAAGCTGGAGTTGAACTACTGCAATCCTGATTTTTGTTCAATCTTAATTGATAATCATTAAACAAATCATACCATAATTGTTTAATGATATCAACATGATCACCATACAACATTTGATAATAAAAATAAATCCCCTCCATCTTATACCTCGGCTCCAATACAAAAATGACCACCGCAATTTGTTCGACCACATACTAGTAAGAATTGAAAATTTCCATCATCTTCTCTGCCATGACTTGGATCACCTCATTGGAATCAAATATCCAATCAGATAAATCTTTCTTGATGTCGCACGTACTGCTAAAACAACTATGCGAAGTTGGATATTTTGTTCCTAAGAACAACTCAATAGCATTATAAAATATTTCCAACTTTTCACAAAGTACTTTAGCTAACTCCCATTGCTCTTCTGTCAGTATGCAAGTATACTGAGAATCGCTTTGTCTCAAGCAGTTGAACACCTCAGTATACTTTACTGCCGACTCCAACATCTTGAATGTTGAATTCCATCTAGTAGGGTAATCCAAAACCAACTTCCTTGTGCATGAAACACGTAGTTGTTTTGCAATATCTTTAAATTTTTTCACTCTTTCGGGTGTTTCAATCCAATACATTATGCTATCTCGAATCAACTCTACCACTTCCTTTATCACCTCCAACCTATCTTTAACAATCAAGTTCAAGATATGCACAAAACAACGTATATGGAATAACCTCCCACCAACTAACAAACTCTCAAAACGTAACTTGTTCTTCAACTGTTCGATCATTGTATCATTTGTGATACAGTTATCGAGAGTTATGGTAGAGAGCTTGGTGTCAATGTTCCAATCCATTAAACAATCCATCAATACGGTTGTCAATGTTTCACTTGTATATGGTTCTAGCACATAAACAAACCTAACATTTAAAAATATAAACAAATATCAATTATGACATAATTAATAAATAAATGATAACAGTATTAAATAATCTAATTTACCTCAGTAGTCGACGACATAAAGTTCAGTTGTTGTCAGCATAGTGTGCCGTCACCCCCGTATAATCCTTCTTTTGATTGTCAATTGTCCACATGTCTAATGTGATGGCTACCCGTCCGCGAATACTCAACAATGTCTCCAATATTTTTTTATTTTGATTATCGTAAATTTTGAAAATGTCTTACTTCACAGCATTCTGAGTTGGGATCTTGAAAGTTGGTTGAAGTGAGGTGACCTATGTAGCACGGACACGGCAAAATGGAGCCGTGTTCGTGAGTCGGAAACGTGTCCGTGTCGGACACTCACTGACACGCGGTGGACACGTGCCCGACACGTGTCCGGACGTGTCGAAATTAAAAAATAATTTTTTTCAACTCTGACACGGCTCGGACACGTCTGGAGACCGCTTGGACACGACTTAATGGAATATATGCTCCATGTTTTTTGAGAGGGGCTTATAAAATACCAAATATGTATGAACTATCAAGATGTTGGAAGTCTTGAAACACATTAATCAATATATATCATATTATGAATTTTGAATTTTTTTCTTAATATATTATACCAAATATGTATGAACTATCAAGATGTTGGAAGTCTTGAAACACATTAATCAATATATATCATATTATGAATTTTGAATTTTTTTCTTAATATATTATACCAAATATGTATGAACTATCAAGATGTTGGAAGTCTTGAAACACATTAATCAATATATATCATATTATGAATTTTGAATTTTTTTCTTAATATATATATATTTCAAGACTTCCAACATCTTGATAGTTCATACATATTTGATATTTTATAAGTATATATATGTATGTATGCTGTGTCTGTGTCCACTAAATTTTAGTAGTTGGTGTGTCCTTGTGTCCGTGTCCTTGTCTGTGTTACGTGTCTGTGTCTGTGCTTCTTAGTCCCAATCTATATTAACGTCTACCAGGGTAGACATGTATTTCTGAAGACAATACTAAACAACGAATTTAAGAAGATCAACATCCAGCAGTTAACATTTGAATTCTACATGCATAGAGTTGAATACCTTTAATTGACTTAAAACATAGTAGCTCCTAACCTTAGAAAAGGTGACGATTCCAAAATATGAATGGGTATCACCATTTGGCTATCTCCTTTACTCTCGTTATTTAAAATCTTTACAGATATATTATTTCAATATTTTACTTGAGATAAGTTTGTTGAGTATTAAAATTTATTATGAATTATTTAAAGTAATTAAATTTATAAGTTCATTAAACAAGTTATTTAAAGAATGTAATTAACTAAGAGTAATAGGTTTTAAAAAACTTATTTAATATGGACCTTTAAAATAGTGAAAATCGAACATACTAAAATAATTTCCATGTGCACCAGCCTACAGGTACCAAGCTACTGAGACGTTGGCAGTCGACACCGTTCTGGTCGGTCACTTCAAGCGGTCGGTGGGGGATGGCCGTAAGCGAGAAGGAATCTATTTGTCCAATTGCCCTTTTACGTACTAAAACTCTTTTTGTGGATTCAAGGGATAATTTGGAGAATCTGATCAACAAAATGGTCACAGTGCTGCATGTAGAGCTCGGAATCCAAGGTTTATAAATAATAAGGGATACACCTACGTCCTTAGATTTGCTCCCTGTGCACGTAACTCGTGTCAGAAAAACGATAGTGGACCCTGTATCGAAAATCTACCCTGAAAGCTGAAATCGGATTCAATTAGATCTCTTCCTTTTACTTTCTGGTGAAATATAGGCAATGTTTAGATGTGTTTTGCTGAACAGCAGAGTCCATTTTCATTTAACAAGTAAAAGTAATGGTAAATAAATTCGCTAATTATACAAAATTGATGCAACACTTTATGCCCACCACGTATTCCTCTTCCAATACAGAGGGCTCAAGTTGCAGAAGTGTTGCGTTAAAAATAAATTCTCATTAGAGAAAACTCAGCTTGGCATCAAGTCTAGAAATCTTCGTACTCTTCTTTGGTATATAAAGTCTTTATATCTTTCGGCTTTTGACGCATAAAATTAATCCCTATTCACATACGTTATTCATTAGACAGAAGCTCTCATTTTCATTCTTTGTATAAATATTTTGCCAAATCTCTATTTGTATTTAATCAATAATCATATGCTCCACTTGCACAATGAGTGCTAAAAATAATTTACGAAGAAATTTAAATAAAAACAGAGAGAGAGAGAAATTACCGTCCACCTTCATCATGTAATGTGCACTTCTTGTTGTTGGTTCCCAGCTGGATCTGAACAACTGTAGAGTTCCTATCTCTCTCTAAGGCCGCCTCACATGCCTCATCAACTTTTTTCCAACAACTTCCTTTAGGAGGAGATTCCAAAGTTCCAATATTTATTCTCTCTTTAACTTTTTCAAATTTTTTTATTTTCCGTGATATTTGAAAAAAATGATTTTCCCGTCAACATGTTCGTCTCTTTTGCTCTATAAAATTATAAATCTCATCTCTACTAACTTGAGCCTTTCTCTCGCCTAGCTACTCTTAAGCATCTTTCTATTCTGTTTCTCCTAGATATTTTCTTAATAGTTTCTCAAAGCTCTTACTTTGAACTTTAGCCATATTCCATTGATTTGCTTGTTTTAACTCGTGTTTCTGGTTTTTCATTTCTCTTCCACTGCAATTTGTTGATTTCTGAAGTGCCCACCGAACAAAGTTTTCAACTCTCTTTGCTATTCTGGTGTTTGCAAGCCTGTTCCAAGCATCAAGCTTTGGTTTTTCCATTTGAGTGTTGTGGGTTGACTTCATAATCAATCTTCATGCTTAATATTTTGTTCTCGATGTTTGAGATTCATGTCTCCGGTTATCAGTGAAATCTTCCTTTCAGGGTGTATGATAAATTCCACTGTCAGGCGCAGGACCCATCTAGTTCAATCGTTCTCAGTTGTTTTCCTCTACTGGTTGTATTACGTTTCGTGATTTTTCATCAAAGTTTTTATATTTAGCCTATAACGTATACTAATACTAGTGTTATTACAGAGTATTGCCTGTACTGTCTTTGAGTCTGTTACTAGTTTGGTCCTGCTGTTACCTCTCTCGTGGTCATTTTTCATTATTTTGTGAAATTTGTAGACTTTTTTCTGCAACTTCATGGCTTCTTTTAGTGGAACATCTTCAGGATCCTCTCTGATCCAAAACTCAGGGTCTGAAGAGGATTTGCATACGTTGATGGATCAGAGGAAGAGAAAGAGGATGATATCGAACAGAGAATCAGCTAGACGATCTAGATTGAAGAAGCAAAAGCTCTTGGATGATCTGTTGGCTAGGGTGGCTCAATTGAGGAAAGAGAACCATCAGATTATTACCAGCGTCAGCCTGACAACACGGCATTACTCGACTGTGGAGGCTGAAAATTCTATCCTGAGAGCTCAAGTTAATGAACTTAGCCACAGACTAGAGTCTCTGAATGAAATCATCCAGGTCCTGAATGCAACCACTGGAATTCGTCGTGATTCAAGCATTTTCAATGAACCTGCTGATAGCTTCTTGAATCCACTGAATATGCCATATCTGAATCAGCCAATAATGGCCTCTGCAGATGTTTTTCAATATTGAATCAGTCTCCATTGCCTGAAGTTTTTATCTTTTCACAAATCTCAGACAGATAAAGAGAGGGATTAAAGGGGTCTTTTTATTTCACCGCTAGAAAAATAAATATCACCATTACCAGTGGTTAAATGAATAAAGCTATGTAATGATTAAGTCGGTTTCTTATCCTGTAAATGGGGCTCTACTATAAATGTGTGGTTGAAGGGTGTTATTATATTGGATTTCTCAACTTATCAACTATGTAAGGATGGACTTTCTGTGCTTGCCTACGAACATTTCACTTCTACTCTATACCACCCAATTGGGTGTACGTCAAATATAAGCTTGTCAAAGCTTTTTTCACTCTCTGTTATTGGTTTCTTGCAAAATGTATGAGCAATCAAGTGGTGGGTTCTTTGAAGTCAGTTTAGGAAAGTTTGATACGAAACTAGACACAACTTGTTCAACTTCAATTGTTGTGTAAACTTAAATAATTCTTTTAAAGAACCTGGCATTATATGATTACCATATGGAGTATGTTCTGTCCATTATATCACCAATAACTTTTCACCTATACCTAAGTTGCAATTCCGGTTGTGAAATTACTTGTAAGATGAGGTTTGTCACATGGTAATCTCTAGGTTATGTTGACTGCTTTTACAGCTTTTATAGCCATCTTACAACTGAAAAATTGAATCGATATCTAATCTACAGGTACCAAAAATTTTACTCACTGGTTCAGTTTCTTTTAATTTATACGTAGATTGGTTGTATTTAATTAAAAAAAATTGGAAGAAAACTATCAATTAAAGGACTAGTAAATCAATCCTTGATCCTCATAAATGTATCCATTCGCTGATCATCAATGGCAATTTTTATAATTCATTAGTTTCCAATTAAGTATATCAACTTCGTTTTTAATTACCAAACAATGAAATTCAATCTGGTTGCATATTAGTTGGTAGGATGTGACTGGCTCGAACAGATGGAAGAGACAGAAGGCAAATGAAAAGATTATTGAAATAATAAACATTGTTAAAGAGACAAGAATGAAAGGAATAAAAAGATGAAGAAAAGACAAACATAATTTCTTTAAAGCAAGGCATGGGAGCGTTCATATAAGATGTTAGGACTTAGGAGCAGGTCCAACGTGCAGGGGACAATAGTATCAGAAGCACTTTTAGGACACATGATGCTCATTTATTTCTCGGAGTTAAGTTGCTCAATAAACACAAAGAGTAATAATGCAATTTTAATTTATACTTCAGGTTGATTTTGTTATATTCGTTTTTGCTTAATTTTCCTTTTAGATGTACATAGAAGAAAGAAGATCAAGGTAATTTAAAAGGAATGATAATCTTAATTAACTAACAAATTGTGTCAAACAGCAAATTAATTAACAATGGATTGTAAATAAAAAATTGTTATAATTATTTTTTAAATTCATATTCGATAAATTTGATCCTTACATTACAAGCAATTTGTATAAAACCCACTTAAAGCACAGTGCTATAGAAAAGTATTTTAATTAAATCATTTGACTAAGATGCAAGTGTAGGTGAACTTCTAGTTTTGCTTAACTTACAAATTACATGGCGATGGTTTATAAGTGGATGACTATAATAAAGTTATTAAATACAATAGCTAAAGAGAACTATACTTGGGTTACAATTTACGCACAACATTATTACCAAAGTATTAGGTTTTTCTTATGTTGCTTCAAATATGTAGTAGAGAGGGACAATGCATAAGTACTAGTAAAAGAGACGCAAAGTTGAAGCAACTCCATCCAAGATAATTCCAAGGAAACCAAGGCAAATGGAACTGGTCTTTTGATTTGTTTCATGGAAAGTTGGAAACTAATTAAGGGCAGGGGTTTCTCAAGATTCCATCAACATGGGCCCTTGAATGTCACATATAGAAAACAAACAAAGAAAATAATTACAAGAGACCCTTTTCTCAGAATTGAAGTGCATGCAATCCCACCTTACTTCTCCTTAGTTTGACATTTCCCATCTTCTCCCCTTTCATAAAAATACAAAACATTGCAACGGGACATGCATCGTAGCCATGCTTTAGTTGCAATCAAGAAGACGTCTAATCATAGTTCCGTAAGCAATTAAAGTTGGCCTTAACGTCCCTTTCCAATTAAATTCATCATCGACTGTATAGCATAAATTGAAATTATATTTAACCTTTTTGAGAAAAGTACTAATTAATGTTATTCTTTAACAATGAAGAACACAAATTAATTATGAAGGTTTTAATTTGTTATGCAAGAAAATTCTCCGTCATTTCATATATCCTTTAATTAATGAGGCCATATCTTTATTTTTAATTAATTTTAAGTCTTTTTCTTTACCGCATCTCCGATGTTCCGTATTTATTATACTTATATTTAATAATGCCAAGTATTATTTTTTAGAATCAAAAGCTGTGCTCTTAAATATTTTTACATTTCTAAATTATTTTTCTTTCCGTTCAAGCTAGTTCCAAATGGATACGTATCATGGGAAGCTTAGCATCTTACAGTAACAAAGCTTTCAAATACAGAACCTTAAGAGGTATGGTGGATTGTTTACGTAAACAAAGGAGTTCAAGTGCTGTTTTATTTAAAGGCATTTTTATTTTTGTAGATGGTACACGTCAAGGTTTGAAATTCATGTTCATGGCAAAATCAACTTGAATAGCTCGTGCTTCTATTTTATTGTAAAGAATCAATAAAAGGACAACCGAACTTGAAGAATTTTAGGTACATGTAGTAATGCATTACGGACCGCAGATCCAACAAAAAACAAGTTGAATCTCTAACCTTTTAAACAACACGCTTGAAGATGACATATAAATGAATCTTATACAAGTTATAAATCACCGTCACATGCTTGATAGGTTACTTTTAACATGACTACTAATGCTATGCATTAAAAGATATTCAACTGTGGAAACAAGGACTTGGCACCTTAACAATAATTAATGATTAACAGCCTTAATTTCTTTTAAGTTAGTCTTACAATCGGTAAGCATGTATTACGTAAGAAATTGATGAAGAAAACATTTTTACTTGCTATATAATTGATTGAAATCCAAATTATTCATCCTTAGGTAACGGATGATAACGGATGAAAATTGGTCTATGTAACTTGCCACGATTATCTCCGGATTGGTAACTAGTAATGTCTAAGAAACATATAGTTTAGGACTAATTAGATAGAAAATAAAAACTAAATCAACTGATTGAAAGGTGCCGATCTTGCTAACAAAGATAGCCTTTCAATCCACAGCTTTGCAGTTATAAAAGATTAAATTTTAGAGATGAAATTAATTAGACAATCGAGTAACAATTAACTGAGTGACACATGCACACTAAAAAGAGTATAAAGGGTGTCATTTCATGTCAGAGATGGTTGTGGCCCCTAAATGCTAGCTGGACAGAGCAAATAGAAGTACTGAGGTAAAAATGGGGAAAACAAAGTATGGAATATGGATAGGTTTTTATTTCTGATCTTATAATTGTTTCAAAGAAATAAAGAAAGCATGGCAAGATCTTTTAATGGACCCATCGCGGAAAAAATAGGGAACACGGACGACGCATTCTCCTCAGCATGCCCTTTTCTTTTTGGATTTGATAGCAATACCAGTAAAGAAAACAAATTCGTAATATAGCCATACTAGTAAAGAAAACAAATTCTTAATAGAAGTATTAACATTTGATAAGAGACAGTGTCAGCATGTGGGCAACTATGCTTTGTGCACATGAGTTGAGGAAAAACGCAACATATGTTTTCCGGTCTTGTTAGGTGGAAGATTAGTACTTCTTTTGTAAGTAATTTAACGGAGATAATGCTTAAAAGATAGTGATCTAAGACTTTGTTGGCTTGAGGACATTGGTTCCGTTTAATTAATAAGAAGAAAAAGGGAGGAGATGCTATAAATTAAGAATGGTCTTGAGGAAAAGAAAATAAGTGTAAACTGGTGAGGAAATAGTTTTCCCGGTGATCTCTTTCCCTACACAAACCAAAAAGAGTTTCTAATTAATTGCTTAAAAGTGAAATTTATCATTACTTTCTAGATTAATTTCATCAATTGTTTGAAGTGGAACGAAAAAAATGGTCACTTGATTAATATAATATAATCCAAGTTTCAATGAAAATTTTCAAGTTAATTAATAGGTAAGGAAAACAACTCCAATGTTGCACAATACTTCTTATATGTGTTACTATCATCATCATTAGTAGATGGTGTATTTGGAGCTAATGGCAAGCCTTGATTGCACATGGCTATATGAGATTGTGTTAGGCATATGAAACATGTTTGAGAGTAGGGTTTTTGTTATAGTCGAAAACTAAAAGGGTTTATCAGCCTTGACTGCACATGGCTATATGAGATTTGTGTTAGGCATATGAAACGTGTTTGAGAGTAAGCTTTTTTTTATACTCGAAAACTGAAAAGGTTTATCATTCACCTAAAAGAAAGTCTGTTATAATGGATATTCAACTAACAAATTTGAAAATTCGCCAAAGCTTGTAAACGTAAATTAAAGTAGAGTAGCTGTTTTTTATATTAAAAATTCATATCATGTGCACAAATGAATTAATTAATAAGTAAGTGATAAGATCCATTGCTTCAAGAAAGTTAAATCTTTTATTATATTTTGTAAGTACTTTTTATTTCAAATCACTCATCACACTATTATTGAGTATAAAATAATTAAAATTTACATATTAACTTTGTGAAAGAATGAGAAAAATCAATAGGAATTAGGAAAAAAAAAAAAGGGGACAAGCACATGAGTCGAAAGAAAGTGAAGAGTTAGACCAGTTCGTGTTTGTATAATTAGACTTTTTAGGCAAATCGAGTTTTGAAATTTAGAACTAAATTCAGCTCAAAATTTATTTTTTTTTTAAATTTTAATTCAGACCCAATCTAAAATTATATTAATTCAAATTAAATTAATTAATTTTGATTACATTGATCAAAAGTAAGTCAGACTAATTTACCATTTTTACAATAATCTCAACTCATGCATTTATTATTACTGGAATCTAATACGTGAACTTATTTTTATTAGTAAACTGCTACATATCTGTAGCATACTTGACCATTTTCGAGTGTAAAGCACATTAATTTAAATTTAAATGGTCGACAGATCGAAACAAATTAGTCTGTTTCATGCCTTATGATTAGTGCTATATTCAGAGTTTCAGACTATAGACCCAAAGCCTAGCCCAAAGTACGAAAACGAAGGGAGCTCTTAATCAAGAGGTTTACTAATTTGTCAATAATGATATAAAACTACTGCCAAAATTTACAACTTACGTTATGTTAATTATTCTCATGAAATTATCTTATTTACAAAAATTAGATAATAATAGAATTTATTTTTTATTTTTTTTTAACTTTACATAAAATTGTTATATTATCTAATAATCAATAATATTTTAATAAGTCAAAATTATTTACAGAAAAAAATATGAATTGACAAAACTAAATATTGATGTAGCATTCTTTTTTTTAATAACAAAAAAATTTATAATTAATATATTATAAATGGACATTGAATATTCATTTAAAAATATATATGTAATAACTCACAAATTTTGGCCACCTTTTTATCTTTATCTTCTTGAAGCAAATGTAAATAAAAAAAATGATGAAAGATATAAAATGGAAGGGAGCATTGACAAATTTTATTAACTTATAAATTATTATAATGATATATTTTATTAGTAACAAAAGTTCTAGTGATTAATTGATATATAAATTTAATGAAATTATGATTCTTCTAGCAAATTTTATTTCTGACTAAAATAGAAAAATTGAGGATGATATAATTATGAAAATTTGGGCAAATTATTATATTATGTTTCTTTAAGAATTTATAGAAAATAACCATAAATTTTCTGTTATTAAAAAAATCATTCAATTTGATAACAACTGAAAAATGATTAGGTCACACAAAATTGCATAAAAACTGGAAATTTAAATCTACATCTTTCTTTACTTTGTCCTTCCAACATAAAAACAGAACTAATAGTTAAATTTTTACGTAAAAAATGGTTTAGGGATTTCCATTGATTTAAATAATTTTAAATATTATTTAAAATATTTGAGGAGCTTGAAAGCTTTCAAGGAGGTTCCACGGACCAATTGGTGGACCATCGTTATTCAAGAGAATTGCAATTTATTGTTTTTGCAGCAACCAGCCAGTACCTACTTGATCCTTGGCTGCGATAGTCAGGAACTACTTCATTTGGCAGAGTCTTCTTTCCGCTTCCTTTATGTATTTTGTATCTCATGTACTTGACCTCTTTGATGTATTTTGTTTAGCTCTTGCAGTTCCTTTATTTTCCAAAAAACAATGTATCAGGATCACCGTTATTGTTGGTAGTTTTCAATACCTCGTCTTTACTAGACCAAACATTATTTTTACAGTTCGTACAGCATCTCAACTAATTATGTATATACTTTAAAAATTGATTGACAGTCAAATGCATTCTTCACTATCTTCAATCTACCATTTGGTCATGACATGCTCATACAAGAACTGTAAATACAAATTCCGACTCGTATAGAAAATCAATCGAAGGAATGCTCCAAGAAACCACGGACAGTGGCAATGTCTTCTGTATCTTAAATTCTTATCTTCCTATTGTCGCAATACATAAAAATTGTATGATTATAGTCCCTTATGAGAGAAATTGGTCTAGAAAAACTACATTGTAGAGTGTGATTCAAATACAACATAACTTACCGCCAATCATGTCTTCCGTTCTGGCTCCAGGCACTTTGAAATCGAATTACAATTTATTCGCGACAAGGTCACCAAAAATGATTTCCAAGTTCGTTATCTATCTACCAAAGATATTTGCTCCAAGTCCCTTAATTGCAGCATCATTGTTCCACTTCCATACATAGCGATACAAGTTGACTCTGGGAAAGGTAGACTTTTATCCACCAATCAAAAACCACTTAAGAATATCCACCTTCCCCAGATCTGATAATCAATCAAGTCAAGACTTTAGGGAGCGTTAACCGATCAATGTTGTACCTTTAATCTGTAACCTTGGTAATGCCTGTGTGTGAATTCTGTAATCCATAGCTGTATTTATTATACGATACCATAACCAACAAGTTGTCTTCCTCCTCATTTGACTTCTTTAGTAACCAATCAATAATGTTTTAAAAGCCAAATCCAGTAGAAAGTAGTGTTCAAAGTTTAAAGTCCCCGTCATTATTAAATCCATATATAGTGAATAAAAATAAATAGTAAAAACCTAATTTAAGAATGTTAATATTTTATCTAAATAAAATCAACATATCGAATATTGGTTAAGTTCTATAATTTAAAGCCAATAATTTCAACTGAATTTGAATTTAATACACTATTATATTCCCTAATTGTAATCGTATACGAGGAATAATGTATGCAAGAGATTTTTCATTTCCCTGACATGAAAAAGGAAAACAAAGAAACAATATGGCATAAATAAGTTCTACCATGCTTTTGGAACTTAGTATGGTAGGAAGGCATCATGGACAAAATTAACGGTAGACCATATCAAAATCCTGCACTTAATTTCACGATTTAATCATCTTTCTAGTAACCAACTAACTAACTATTAACAACAACTATTAAGTAAAAATTTCCCTAAAGCACATGATCTGAGAAGGTCTTATAGTAATATGAAGCTTTATCTCTAATTAGTAAAGAGCCTTTTTCTAATTAATTATATCAATTATATCTAGTAACTGTTAGTAAATAGATGTATCTTGGGTGCAATTTCTTGAACAAATTCATCCTTAATTTACTGAACAAACCCTAGCTGATGGAATTACTTAAGAGAGAAGTTGAACCAACAAGTTCACGAAAACGTAAATGTAAAATTCAAAAGTAGCAATCACAATTTCTAACTTAGATCTTTATTATTGAAGTTGTTTATAATAAAAAAGGGGTAACAAATTCAGGGACTAATTAACTGTATAAAAAGACATTTAGTTTCAAATAGCACTATGTCATTAGATAACATTAACTTAATTTTGAGAAGCAACCTACGAACGAGAAAACTATAAAAGCGTAAGGCAAAGTCCCGTTTTCTACGATCACATGGGATTGATAAGCTATACATGTGACTGTGTAATTGAGAATGTGTGTGGTGAAGTAGGTGCAAGCAAAAGATGTGTGAACTAGTGAATGAGAAAAAATATCACTAGAAAGTTAAGTGGCTACAAAGACATTATATTTATGGCTTTGCCATTATTAGAGAGAATGTTGGAAAGTAGTAGAGTTTAGACGATAAAGAAAAAAGTGTTATGAGAAAGTTGAGTTTTGGGTTATCAATTCGACGAACTCTTCTGTTGTTTTCATTAAGTGTTGTTGTGTATAAATACAATCAGTGTTCCTAAAGATAAGAAAACAAATAACTAAAAGATAATAACAATATACGTTCCAACCGATAAGATAAGGAACAATCTCTTAAGAATAAGGAAACGATCTGTGATGATGATAATCATCAGCTCCAACACCCCCCCCTCAAGCTGGTGCCGTAGGAGCCCGGAGGCCCAGCTTGCTGACCAGTTCATAAAACGGCCCTTTGGCTAGCGCCTTAGTAAAACAATCCGCCAGCTGACTATTCGTAGGGACATAAGTAGGACGCATGACACCATTCAGGATCTCATCATGAATGAAATGACAGTCCACCTATATATGCTTTGTTCGCTGATGAAAAATAGGATTGCGTGAGATGTGCAATGCAGCCTGATTGTCACAATGAAGTGGGATTGGGGCATTATGTCCAATTCCAAGGCTATGAAGTAATCCTTTGAGCCAAAGAAGTTCACTAGTAGTGTCGGCCATGGAGCGATATTCCGCCTCGGCAGATGATCTTGAGACCCGATCTTGTTTTTTCGTTTTCCACGATATAGGAGAGGCACCCAAGTGGATGAACCACCCAGCAAGTGAATGTCGCGAGAGAGGGCAACCAGCCCAGTTGGAGTCACACCATCCATGAAGTCGCAGGTCACTGTCTCGAGTAAGAAAAATCCCATGCCCAGGACAAGTCTTCACATATCGAACCACACGTATTGTAGCGTCCCAATGGTCCTCCTTAGGGTGTTGCATGAACTGAGATAAAACATGCACAGCATATGCGAGGTCAAGTCGGGTAAAGCTAAGATAAATTAACCGACCCACCAAGCGTCGGTAACTTTCTGGAGTCTGGAAGTCACGCCCTTCAGCAAGAGCAGCTGATGATTTGGTTCCATAGGCACAGTTGCAGGTTGTGCCCCTGTAAGTCCTTCCTCGGTGACAATGTCAAGAGCATATTTTCATTGAGAAAGAAAAATTCCACTAGATCCACGAGCAGCTTCGACACCCAAAAAATACTTGAGGTGCCCGAGGTCTTTCATATGGAAGCAGGAATGAAGATAGGTCTTGAAGTGTTGAATTGCCACTGTATCATCAATCCATGAGGTCTCCTTACCACTCATAAGTTGTTGAGTCCCCGACTTGTGAGTCGTGAGTAACCCGACCAGCTGCTACCACTACTCATCTGTGAGATCGAGTTGATTTGATGATCCTGCAGCTATTTCAGGAGCATTGGAGGACCCCTTAGAAACAGGTCCCTGCACCTTGTTTGCGCGCACGCTGCCTTTTCCTTGGCCAGATCTCGTGACATGTTGTTCAGTGACACGTCCTTCATTGCCTTTTCCACCACGAGGGCGATCTCCCCACCAGTCGGGAAAACCGATGAGAAGGAAACACCCACTCACCTCATGCCCGGTCTTGTTGCAGTGGGTGCAAACCAAATTTTTATTTTTCCTGTCACCACGTCCTCGTGCCTTTGGATTCACCTGTGCTGCCAGTCCCACGATCTCCTTCCTTTCTTCGACTGCTCGAACAACACCCTTCACCCTCTTCTCTTGAATCATGGTCGAGTAAACACGATTCAGAGGAGGCAAAGGATCAGTGGCTAAAAGATTTAACCTCGTCGTCCCAAACGTAGAGTCATCTAGCCCCATGAGAAATTCATGGACCCGTTCCTCGTCTCTTTTCTGTTGCAGTCGCTTGTTTACTTCACACTCACATTTTCCGCACGTGCATATGACACTCTGATCGTAATTTTTCAAATCGTCCCAAATTTTCTTGATTTTGGCATAATAATCCACTACGGTCAAGCCCCGTTGCTTGCACTCCTCAAGTTCAGATTTGATTTGATGTATCCGCGGACCATTCGAGACTGAGAACCTCCCTTCAAAATCCTTCCACAGTTCGCTCACTGTTTCCAAGTACGACACTGTTGAGCGCAGTTTAGGCTCAATCGTGTTCATCAACCAGGTGATGATTAGTGACTGGATTGTCCACCAATCATCAAGATCTTCCGCTCCATCCTCAGGTTTTAGGATAGTCCCGTCGATAAAACCCCATTTTCTTCGCGCCCTCAAAGCGGTTTTGACGGCTCGTGCCCCATTCATCATAGTTAGTTTCACCCCGAAGTTGCACCTGTGTGATGACACTTCCAGTGTTATCACCAGAAGTTAATTCATATGAGTTTGATTTGGATTTTGTCAGGGCTCTAATACCATGAGAAAGTTGAGTTTTGGATTATCAATTCGACGAACTCTTCTGCTGTTTTCATTGAGTGTTGCTGTGTATAAATACAACCAGCGTTCCTAAAGATAAGAAAACAAATAACTAAAAGATAATAACAATATACGTTCCAAACGATAAGATAAGGAACAATCTCCTAAGAATAAGGACACGATCTGTGATGATGATAATCGCTAGCTCCAACACGTTCTCTTCGACTAAATCCAGAGTAAGGAATCATATACAAAATTTTTCTACAAGAACAAAAAAAAAAGAGTTTTTGATGGAGCCGATGAAAACAAGCTGCGAGATAAGAGAGAATGGCTGTTACAAACACCGAAGAGATTAAAAAAGAGTTAAAAACCAGAAATCGGATCGAAGGAAAAAACAACGGTTCACTGGGGATTTTATATGAAGGTTTTTACAAGTAACCAAACTGAAAACGATAAAATTACTATCGTCACAACTCAAATCACAACGAATAGTGTTTTCTTGTTACTTGATGGCAATTGATATTGGTGGTGGCGGATTTTCTCCAGCGTCAAGCACACAACTAGGGTCACTTAATTTTGAAAAACATCTAGATCTTTTAAGAAAACATCATCATATTTAAATATATGAGAAGTTGGTTAAAACCTCTAGATCTTTTAAGAAAACATCATCATATTTAAATATATGAGAAGATGGTTAAGTGTCTGTTTTTGCATGTTCTGCCCTTTTCACTATATCATGCATCTCAAGCACTGTGTCACTTGGAGTGTGGAACTGCGCTCATTTTCTCCGACCACTGTGATTCCTGAACCGTTTGGCATGGTGTAGTACCAAGAATGGAGTTCAGCTGCCCTCTTGAACGACTGTATTGTATTTATTGGTGAATGTATCAATCAGTAACCCAATATATTGAGCATCAAGAAGGAAACTGAAGTTCCTGAGCAAAGTGTAAGGCCCTGCTGTGACGTCCAAGAAGCCTTTAGTTTCTATCAAATTCGTGTTGCGAGCGTATTTATAAGGAAAAACAAACATAAATGAGGTGGGTTGGCTAACGGCAATAGCAGCCATTGATTTAATTGTTACTACAGTTAGGCTCCATGAAACTATAATTGGAGTCCATGTCTCCAATCCACAGTGGATCATTAACCGTTGTGTAACCAGAGGAGCCATAGCTAAGAAGTATGTGGTGAGCTCGGGTGTAAAGAGTTTGGAGTTGAAGAATCAGGAAAATACACGAAAATAACAGAAGAATATTCATGGAGGTAAGCGATAGTTAGGAGATAACGAAGGAAGTATCAGAGTTCTTATGTAGTGCGATAATTGGAACTTCAAAGTCTTGGTCTTAGTACAAGACCTCTTCTTGCTTGGTTTGTGCCTACCAAATTATAATTTTCTTAATAGAAGATTGGATGGAGCATCATCTTTGAATGAAAATGATGCCTTCAAGCAGAATCCTACAATTTTATCACTAGCCGAAAAGCGTGAATAATGTTTCCATGTGTACTTCAAAAGTTGTCAAGGAACTCCGACCCTCAAGGGTTAGGATGGTTACGATGGAGTGGCAGAGGGTTAGCACAGAGTTGATGACACAGAGGATCAAAGTCCCCCCACCCCTAACGATGGAGTAGCACAGGGTTAGCACAGAGTTGATGACACAGAGGATCAAAGTCCTCCCCCCGGACGAAGGATTTATAATTACCGTGAATTATTTTAATCCTCTCAATTTGGAAAATCTCGAGAAATAATCTTTTGACTTTCATATGTTGTCAATACTTTAGTCATGACATCTACAATTTACTCCATGCCCAAAATACTAGGAATAAAGAGAGCATGTTTGGCAACTAAATTTCGAACAAACAGTACATTTAGTGATGAAAATAAACGTTGTTAAACAATAACAAATTCTCGCAAATACTAATTTGCGATGAAAAATTATCGTCGTTGAATCTCAGCAGTAAAACAACATCCGTGATGTTTTACTAAAATTGTCGCCAAAATATTTTTTTGACACAAACAATTCGTCGGTAAAAAGTATAACCGACGAGAATAAAGAACGTCGTACATAGTTTTTGCGACGTTTCTACTTCGTAGCTAAAAGTTTTACCTACGAGAATAAAGAACGTTGTACATAGTTTTGCGACGTTTCTGTTTCATAGCTAAAAGTTTTTCCCTACTAAACTGTATTTGTAGGTAATTATTTTTAAGTGACGATTTCATTTTAGTAGCAGAATAGTTTTAGCTACTAATTTTTTATTGTAGGGAAATGTTTTTAGAGACGTTCCTGCAAACATAAGTAAAAAAAATTGTGACGATTTTGATTTTGATAGCTAATAGTTTTTTGTGACGATTTTGTTTTTGTAACAAAATACTTTTAGCTACTAATTTGTAGTTGTAGCAAAATATTTTGGACATTCTTATAAACGTAGTTAATAACTTTTACAAATGTAGTTAATAACTTTTTGTGACGATTTTATTTTGGTAGCTAATATTATTTAGTGACAAAATTTAATTTTGAATTTAGATGTTATTATAATTGTTAAAAACAAATTTATTTTAATTTATTACAATTTTAAAGACAGTTTGAAATATAAAAATTATTTATTTTATAATTAATGTTAGTGACATATTTTTTAAATAATAATAAATTGAAATAAAATAAACATTAAAAATGGAATGCATTTTATATAAAAATAATAATTACAGGTTATACACAAACTATGTCTCCTCATCGTCATCACTACTACTGACATATGCTGAGCCTAGTAATTGTTTGACCATCTTTTTAAGCTTGTTCACTTCTTTTACATTACGATTTAACTTGTCTTCCATACATTGTAACTTAGCCTTCAGTGCCTAGCTCTCCTCTTGAAGCTCCGTGACATATGTTGGTCGTAATGAAGAGGCGTCAACAGGCTTAGGGTCATACCCAAGACCTTTGATATAGCCCGATTATGTACCAAAGACATTGTTGCAAATGTCATCGACATTGGGCTGATTCCTCTCAGCCAATGACGTCTGCAACAACTCCTGCATCTTGTCCTACAATTTAAAGTAGAAAATCGAGTTAACTAAAAAATTATTACTTACTATTACATAGAAAAATAAATTGTAATATTAATTTATTTGTACTTACATAATTATTTTGTGCCTTTTCAGACGTCCAGCCTTGACCTTCCTTGTAGTGTGTGTGCTTGTACAGTGTGATCCTATCACACTCTTACCCTTGGAATTGTGTTTGGCTCTATAATATGAATTTAAAAAACTATAACCAATTAGAATTTATTGTGTTAAAAAATAGAATAATAAATTAAAAATGTTACACTTACAAATTCTTGTTAGACGATGACAAATGATCTGGAGCTGGTCTTATGAGTAGTCTTTATTTTTGCTCTGTTAGCCTTAGCTTTCTCACACTTTTGCTAAATTAAGAGAAGTAGTCATGAGATGTATAAACAAAAATAATGGAAGGAAATATGAAGAGAAAAAAACCTTAAATCTTCGCTGAAGCACAATAATCACACATTTTACTCCAATTTTCTAGAGTTACCTATTTCGGAACATGTCTCCTTGCCTCTTCATCAGAAGGGAAAGACCGGTAATATTTATGAAGTCGATATCGATGATCCTTCATCCTTTGTTTCAACAGTGAATTAATACAACTTGAAACCTCAGGTTTGTCGATATCAACGATATTGAGCTTCATCTATGAAAAACACTTATAAGTTAAGTTATTATTTTTGTTAAGTAAGATCGCAATACATATAATGAAATGAATTGAAATATTAAGGAAACTTTGTCCAAAGCATTTTGGAGCAAGTTGTCTTCCTTCAACTGCCTGACATGCTGAAAGCAAAGCAACTCATTCCTCACAACGACGCTCGACTCACTAGCCAATTTTGTAGCTTGGATCTTATCCACTGGGTGTCGTTGCGTAGGGTTAATCATCACTAACAACTTGGTATTCATTGCAACATTCATCCGTTGCAACTCAACACCTTTTGTCTTACCTCTACCTCGTTTTTTGATGCCAGTATTGGAACCTGAAAAAAAAACATAATGAGAAAAACACACTAAACATGTAATGAGCAATTTTGGCATAAATGTAAATATGTTTGGTTATTAATAATAAACCTGAAGATTCCTCATGACTACCAGACGATGTTGGTAAAGATTGTTGCCGACTTTCTTCTGATTGTTCTGTAGGAGAAACTTCATTTGCTGTTGTCACCCTCTTTCCCTTGTTTCTACTAGGTGCCATTATAATGAACCTATGTAAAACAAATTATGAACATAACTTATAATTGTAATTGAAAAATAAAATTAACATTTTGTGAAACATTAAAAATATATATACTTGTAATCATGGTAAATTAACATAAGTTAAACATCAACAACATAAGGCAATTACAACTTGGAGACATTTCATACAACAAAAACAATTTATTTATATGCAATCATCATGATCATGATTTTGAAAAATTTCATCATTAAGTGGCATATGAAAAATATGCTTGGAGTCATGGTAAATTAACATAAGTAAAACATCAACAACATAAGGCAATTATCTTCTTAACATTTCAAACAACACAAAAAATTATTTACATTCAATCATCATGATCAAGATTTTGAAAATCATCAACATCCGCAAAAAAATAAGTGAAACATTAAAAATATGCTTATAGTCATCTTAAATTTACATAACTAAAATATCAACAACATAAGGCAATTATCTTATTAACATTTGAAACGATATAAACAATTTATTTATATTCAATCATCATGATCAAAATGAAGAAAATCATCATCATTAGATACATTATCGTTTGATTCTTCATCACTAATATATTTAAGCAAAGTATCGTCATTGTCATTGAAGTCATCTTGATTATAGTCTTCATCTGTTTGTAAGATAAGATGAGTTTGGACTTCATCCAGTTGAACTATGTTGGGTTCGACATCTCTTCTATGGAATGATGATATATCTGCATCTTTTACTGGAATTCCTTTATTATTGATCTCCAATCCAATATCTTTATAGACTTCATCAGCATCCTCATCCAATTCACCAATATCCCTTTCACAAAAATCAAAGACATTCCTTTGTTGAAACT
>JAOQMS010070293.1:0-23277 GCA_027563885.1 Erythroxylum longipes
GAAATGTCATGAATGCATGTACAAACATTTTTCATGTGCAAAATCACTTATTCACAAATGCATGAGCATGAGAGGTAATTTTACTAATCTCTCACGCGTACCCGTTTTTATGGTTCAACCCGTTATATGGGAACGGGATGTTACATGAACACTTAAGAAAAAAAGATAGGAGTGCTAGCTCACTTATGCCTTTCATCATCTAATGGTCCAATTGAACTAAAGTGTGGATTTAATGTCCACTTTTTTATATTTATCATGTTTATTCTTGCTAAGTATGGTTTATAATTTATATTTCGAAAAATCTTTTCAAATCTTAATTCACTCTAGATAGAGAATTCCTTAAATCACTATTAATTTAGAGTAATGAAATATTCTCCCTAATTACTTTAAAATAACGTATCATTTATTGACTTACTCAAATATTTTCATATGATTTACACTATATCCAAGTAATACTGATTGAGCTACTCTAAATAGAATAGGTCATAAGTAGTATCAAAACATAGTAATTCTCACATAAGATATTTTTGGTGATCTTAAGTTTAAGGATTAATTAGACAATTATCATAACAAGGAAATCTATAGATACATAAGTAATATCCCATTTGGGATCACATAACTGGGTCAGTTCAGTGAGAGTATTCTTTAATAAGCACTCACACATTTGTTTAAGTATCTCTAAAATTCAATTTATGAGATCAATTACTTTCTTCATGAAAAAGAAACATAATGTCTGCTAATTTTACATCAATATCCCATCTTGATAAAATTATAACTAGGATCAATTTAGGAATAATACATAAATACAAATTGACTCTTATAATTATGATCTGATCATAATTTTAATTGCACAGTAATTATTTTATGGATTTTATCTTTATTATCAAAACATCAAATATAATTAACAAAATATATAAAGATAAAGAATGTCTTTATTTAATTTTGTCACAAAATCTACAACCAACTAATTAGTCGTAGGGCATATGAAGACAATCTCTCACTTGTATTAAACTAAGTATCTTATACCATATCTTCATATGATAATCATGTTATTACTATGATTGATAGTGATTTAGTGAGAGAGTTCCAAAAGATTCTTTATAGTGAGGACTTGCTGAAATCTCACAACTCTCAATTAAATTATCACCATAGTTAAAAGAGATTACCTAAAACATGCTTGAATCTCTGATGAGACCTTATCCCTTTTCTCATACAAAATGGATTTAATGTTTTACAATGGATTGTTGTTTTAACAATGTAAGGGTTGATTAAAGAACTTATTGATCCAAATAATCATTTCCTCTAATAAAAAAATATATTATGACTTAATTAGCAATGATGCTATAATGGAACCTTTCTAAATCAAAATAATACTATTTTAAATAAAAATATACTTTAATTAGTATTTAATTTTAAATTTAATATGCATATAACCTTGACCTCAAAAATCAACTAGTATAAAAATAATGGATGTCTTCAATACTTCATAAGTATTTGAAGCATTAAATATATCTCAAATACTAAACCACTTTAAGACATTATCTATGTACTTAGACTTTAAATAAGTGAAGAACTTTAAATAGGTAATCACCTTTAATACATTATCTACTGTTATAAGGTTTGAACTTTCAAACTTCATTTTACTCCCACAACTATTCATTGAAACAAAATTTTTGTTCATTGTGGTTTGTAAGATCATATCTAACCTTTTAGGATATCTCATAACTTTTTTATTCAATTTAGTTTTAAACTTAATGGATAATATATACTTCAACCTAACATCATATCCCAGAATCATTAACTTCATCTATTTCAAAGTCTTACGATTTCATATCAAATATGAAATCTTGTTAATTAATTTAATTACAACTATTAAAGGCAAATTGTTATACTAGGTATAGCTATAGAAGCAATTAATATTGCATCTTATAATATTTCATATTATATTTTTTATTTACACAAATTTATACTATTATGAAATTATTTGTTGAGGTATTTACTAAAGAATCTCATTTCCTATATATAATCAAGAAAATTTCAAATCTGACTTCATAGATCATATCGAAACGCTTCAAGAATCTTATTGCTTAATTTCTACTCAAATTTAAACACTTTGAACTTTTTAAAAATTTAAATTAATACTTCATTTAGTACTATGGATCTATCATATAAAGTTATTAGTATATACAATGAAATACAAGTATTCATCATTTTATGAATTGTTATTCTATTCAGTACATTATATGTATAAATTTTAACAATTCAATACCATCATCATCATTTCACAAAAGGTTGATTTTGTTATTCTTCAACTTCAAAAGCCTCATCAGTTTCATATGATAAATAATTAAAAAAGATACATATATCATCCTATGTAACTTTATGGTTCTCATTATATTGATTTCACCAATATGGAACAAAAGGATAGTCTCAATTATCTAACTTTGTATTCTTTCCCTCTTATGTTAAGCATAAGTCTGCCTTGATTTAACACATAAAAATTATTTATGTAAACTTGGATTAACTACTTTTACTTAACAATCTACATCTTATTATATCTCAAACATTGTAATAATGTTGAATCCAAATTCATTTATCAATTACTCAAAAGCATAAATTAGAAATATATACAATCTTAATCATATCATGTATTGATAAGAAAATTTATACATTTATTTTCTTCTAATGACAACTATTATCATACTGTACCCAATGCCTTTAATTGTGTCTATGTTTAAACTTTTAATTGGATAAATTGAGTGAAATAATTTCATCAATACTATACCTTTCAACTCTACTTTATACAACTATTTGTATTTTGCTATC
This sequence comes from Erythroxylum longipes, assembly GCA_027563885.1. Taxonomy (NCBI): domain Eukaryota; kingdom Viridiplantae; phylum Streptophyta; class Magnoliopsida; order Malpighiales; family Erythroxylaceae; genus Erythroxylum; species Erythroxylum longipes. The sequence goes on from JAOQMS010070293.1 coordinate 2,827, forward strand.
CTAGTGTTGATATTCATCTTATATGTTGTCGTTAAAGTTTATGAGACATTAATCAACTCAAAATATCATCACATTTTGTTATCCATATGATATTATCATATATCTAAAACTTTGTCACTAAATCCTTAACAGAGATTATAGCAAAACTAAATAATAGAGATATAATTTTCCTTTCTTTGAGAACTCTTCTTAGGCTTAATCCTATGTTCGAGAAAACTGGTTCAATAACTCTTTAGTATCAATTATACTAAAGAAAGGTATTTCTACTCATAACAAGATAAATGTAAGAAAGCAAGCAATTAGTTATATGTCGTGCTAACAAAATAACATCAAAAGTTTAATCATTTATTTGGTTACTCCACTAATTTATTCAAAATAATAGCCCTTACAATTATTTAGAAAGATTACTCTAAACTCTCTAGTGGACTAGGATCTCACTTAAATTTGTTCAATAAACTAACTAAATTTAAATTAGGTAAGAAACAAGTTTGTCAATCACATATTACGTAACTACTAGATCTGTTAGAGGATAACTTTTTGCCAAAATATATCTCATATATTATTCCATCTGCAACCTCTAAATTCATATGATCATAAATTTACTTATCCAATGATAGGTGGCATTTGTACATACTTTTCTTAGGATAATTTGTTAGTTAATTGTGATAAATTGATTGTTTAATTTATGTTTTATCTTATTTTCATATAATTGCAATTTATGTGAATATGCATGTATGCGTGTGAATTAGATCTTTAAGATTATGTTTTTCATGAATTTTGCATGGCATTGTTACACATCTTTTTCTTACATAATGTTGGTATGAATTGCATGTGTTTCAGGCATGATTAAGTGATCAATTTTGCTATTAATCAATAGGTTTGAAGGTGTTTTTGAGGGATGGAAGGATAGAAGAACTAAAGAGAAAGCAAGTCATGTGACCCAAAGGAAAGCTGGAATTTTCCTAGGCCAACCCATCACCAATGTTAAGCTTTTGCAAGATACAATTCTTATTGGATGTTTTTCGTTTTTCATAAAAATAAAGAGGAGAAATTTAGCTTCAAATTAGTGAAATAATGACCTAATCTAGATAAGAAATCAATAAGATATTATGGCACTACAAGAAAACCATACATCAGCTACGAAATTTTACTGAAGGACATAATTCCGTAGCTAATTACTGACGGAAAATCAATGTCTGTTGGTAAAACTGTCGTGAAAATTTTCACTTTGCGATGAACACAATTTTCATCGGTAAAGGTAGAGGGAAAACGTTCGCGCCAATTTTCTGACGGAATATAGCCATGACAAATCCATCCCCGTCGGTAAATTAGGTGGAAATGCTTCCCATAAATAAATAGCATCGGAATTGTTCCGACGAATATTGTTCTGTAGGTGAAATTTGTTTTTGTTTAATAGTTAGCGTCAGTTTTGACCGATGGTAATGTATTTCGTAAGTGATTTTCTGACGGTCTTCCCTCTCTGTCTTTAACTTCAAAGGGCCATTTAAAAAAACCAAAATGACGTCATTTGTTTTAATACCAACTGGCGTTGTTTTAGTTTAGGGTTAAACGTACCCCAAAGCTTCCCCAGGTTTTCTCCGCTATTCTTCTTTGTTTTTCCTCCTCTCCTCACATCATCACTGTCTTTCTCCTCTCCTTGTTGTCGTCGTCGTCTTCCTTCTTCCTCATCCATCTGCAACTTCTCCCCTCCCTGCCATCGCTATCCACCGCACGTCTACAGCTGGTCCTCTCCTCACCGTCACCGTCGCCGTCGCCGTCTGTCGTTAGTGTACGGTGATATTTCTCCATTTTTGCAATATTACGATTTTGTTTCTCCATTTGTTGAGTTTTGATTATGTGATTAATTCATAATTTTCTACTATAGTAGTGGAGGTTGAGGTTGTTTTGTTAATTGATGAATCAAGTTCTTGGTTTCTTTGCTTTTGATATTTGGGTTTATTGGGAATGTTGTAATCTTCATTCATTCAGTTGTATTGTTCCTCGTTTTTGGTTAGGGATTTCAATATGTATTAAGGAATCTTTGAAAATTATGTTAGATTGATATCAATAACTCGAGCAAATAGAATCAAAATTTCTTGAACTCAGAATCTCAAGTTCTATTGCTAGATTCCCAACCTCAGTTTTCCATGACTTGCTGACTTATGCTTTTTCTTATATGAGTTGAATTTTACTGGTTTTGAATTTGTTAATTGTTCTTAAAAGGATGTAGGATATACGAATATACGAATATTGTCTATGACCTAGGTTCTGTTCTGTACATACTAAATGTTGCAATGTTTTGAAGAGAAGGGATTTGAGATTGAAGTGTGTATTTGAGATTGAAGAGAAGGCATTTGAGATTGAAGAGAAGGGATTTGTGTTGTTAGAATTTAGTTCAATTTTTTTTTTAGAATTTGGTTCAATTTCTGTCTTTTTATAATTAAGATTTAATATATAATATGTAGAAATAATTTGAAAACAATTTGATAAATAGGGTGAAAAGGTTCCTCTTCATTTGTTTTCTAAATGTTTTAACCTAGGATATATGTTAAACCATAAAGGTAGAGTGAATGAGCTTATAAGGCAATGATTAACATATAAGGCTAAGAGGCTTCACTAGCATTTAACAAAATACTGCTAATTATAACCTCTACTGAAAAATTAAAATAGGATAAGATGGATTAGATATACATTAGGTTAGTTTAATAAAAAAAACATGTTACCAGTTTTTAAAGACTTATCAATTAAAATACAATTAAGAAACTTATTATAGTTTAAACATAACTCTCCAAAGAATTCTTTCATTTTATGAGTTGCTACAACAAACAAGTTAAGCACACTTGATAGAATTAAGAGCTCTTAAATCATAAGCTCTAACTACATTCTTTTCCATAATGAGAACAAAAATAAGAACCATCTATGTTTTCAATGTAGATACTCGGAGGAATCATGGTTGAGAATACAAAATTTCTAAAATCATTATTATAGTAAGCAACATTAGGAAAATATAGTGGTATCGACCTTTAAAAGGTAATAATTTCAAGTAAAGGATTACCTCCTAATCAAGACAACATTGAGCTTAGGATTATATGCCATTTGAAGAGAAAGAAATGAAAGAAACTTCAAGTATAAGTGTCAGGATTTACAAAAACTTCATCTAAGTACATTGTCCTAGATAAAGGAAACATAAATAACCAATTTTAAATTGATCTAAGTTACAATAGGCATGCAAAAAGATGAATTATAGGGAGCGTCTAAACCAAATAAAAACAATAGACCAAAGGAATGAAAGAACAACTAGTAAGTTAATAATATAAGTTAAAAAGGGAGTAGAAATAGCAAACTCAATACAAAAGCTAGTAAGATAAATTAGGAATGCTTAGACAGACTGATTGAGTTTAAAATGAAAATAAGGAGAAATTTTGATAAGATAAAGCAGAACATAATGATATATGACTGAGAAGAAAACTCTTGTTTTATTGAAATTTTAAGGTTACATAAAATGTTTTACTTAATGTTAGGATAGCTCTATTGAGCTACTTTTCTTGTAGCCCTCAAGTTGTACTCCTTATAAAGCTCATTCATTGATACATCTTTCTTTTAACTTAAAATATCCTTTTAAGATAACAAACGAACAATCAAATATGGCTTCTCTCTTAACAATATAGGCAAACAAATAAAGAACATGCATGTTTTCTCCTTTACTAACTTTTATAGAAGATAAAAAATGGATTCATCTTCCACATCTTGTGCCTTAGAGGAATAAAAACTCAAGATTGACCTAAATCAATCATTGAGATTGAGTGATGATTTTTCTCCCTAAAGGTAAAGAAAAAGTCTATATATGATGAGGGATAATTATATTCCATGTGAAAATAGTCTAAAAATCTTACAACTTAAGCAAGCCCACCCATATAAACAAAAGGCAATCCAAAGATGACTTTTAGTTTTTCTTAAGAATTCTTACAGAGGGAAACAAATGGATGATTGAAGGTTGATGTTTCTCTTATGACTGTCTCTAATAGGCCTTTGGGAATTTATTAGTTAATGTTTAAGCAATGATTTTTAATTATGTGGGCATAATTGTTGCAGACCTTTATAAATATTTAAATGATTAAATAATGTCCCTCGAGTAACTTGAAGGTTATCAAAATTATGTAAACATCCCTATAGACTTAAACCCTAAAATTTTATTTTCAATCTAATTTTTAATAAGAAACTAGGAATAAATGACACACCCTAATAAGTGTATTGAATGGACCTAATTTATTGAACATGAGCTATCACCCTTCTTTAAAAACATGTCCTTTAGGACTATTTAAGAGGTCGAATTATCTAAAAAGGTTAAGTTTAATATAGGATTCACCACATGCACAGAAAAATTCCTAATCAAAATCCAACTAAGATTTCTAGTAGAAATTAGATCTAAAGTCCAATAAGGTAATCAAAGTATAATTTCGATTTTTTAAGGGTTTCTTATAAAAGAGACATAACTTAAGGTAAGTTCTCATAAATACTATCACTAAAATCAATCATATATTTTTCTGCATACTTAACACCTCTTAGCTTTCACTAATTTAATCATCCAAGTGTCTCCTTTGGGAACACATATAAAACTAAATATTTACTTTTGCAGATGTATAAACTTTTGATAAGCATGATGGACATATTCCACATTCAATCTATATTGTAAATGATAGGTGATATTAGCCAACATAACAGTAGTGGTAGTAGTTTTATGCTTTTGTACTCATCTTTTTAATTTTGTGAAGGCAAGGAACAAAAAAGATGTTTATGCTTTGATTTTTTTCTCTACATATAAGAACATAAACACAAAGTTGATTCTACTGATTTTAGAGTCAAGTGTATGCTCCTTAAAATCCAAAGTTATGACCACCTTATGGAATTTTAAGTACCACATTCGTAATGCTTACTTTAATTTATAAACTGAATTCCTTAGTTTACAAACTTGGTGCTTATTTCCCTTCATCGTAAAATCCTTATGGTTCCTGATATATACTCTTCCATTAGATCACCATTTTGGATGTCATGAAATTTACATCATAAAGCTTAAAATCAAGATGAATTGTAAAAGTCATAATAATATAGAACAATTCATTTTTTAAGACTAGTGAGAAAGTTCCATTGTAACTAACTATCTTTTTCTAAGTGTACGCTTTAACTATAAACCTTACTTTGAACCTCTCAATTGTATCTTCAATATTTATCTTGATCTTAAACATCCACTTACTACTAATGGGTTTACATCTATTCAGACTGTAGAATAATTCCAAACATCATTGTTTTTTATAAACTACATGTTTTCCTCTATAGCCACCATCCATTTATTAGAATGATTACTCCTTAATGCTTTAGCAAAGTTAAGGTGATTTGTAATCTCTTTTGAAATATAGTCAAACTCACTCATATAAATAATAAAATTTTCAAAAGGTATAGGCTTCTTACCTCTTTATTAACATCTTAATAGTGTTATATCATCAAATTTAGCATCTACTATAATCTAGTCAATAGCATTTGTAGCTCCAACAGTATGAACTAAAGTTGAATCTAAGTCATCCTTATTTACCTATGAAAGTACCTTAACAACTCTCTTATGAATTATATATAAATGTATATTGATCATTGGTCAGGCTTAGGCTTAGGCTTAGGCTTAGGCTTCTCAATTGCTCCAGCTCTTAATAATTCATCTTTTACATCATTCTTTAGAAAGTTTACAACTAATGGTTTTACATCCAATAAACATTCACTAATTACAATAGAATAAATGGACAATGAAACCTTTTTAATTACTAAAAATTAGTGAATATCCATCATCATCAAGTTTGAAAAATAAAATTAAAATATGTGTCATATATGGACATACAAAATCTTATTCATGTCACTAACAGATTAAGAAAGAATCTCATATCATTATTTGTAGTCAACTTAGGTTGCTGGCTATATCCTTCATCCTCATAATGTAAATTACAACCTTAGATGCTTTATCATACCTTAGTAAAGTCAACATGTGCATAAGTTCACGTACCTCAAATTTTTCACATTCAATGAATCTCACCTTATTGTGGTAATAATTCTACAACATTCAAGCTTAATTATTTTAGCTATTAATTTTGTTATAAGGAATGAACAATATTATTTTGTAGAGAATGTATAACAAGAAAATTTGGTTCTAGTATTACTATCTTAAATGTGTAGATAACTGTCATTTATAACTTGTGATAATCTAGGTTTTGATTAAATGCAGGGATTCTTTTTTTCGGTAAAGGGATCCATTTCTATGGATCTATTAAATCCAAAAGATTCCTCATACCTCTTACAGAGCAGGTAATCTCTTAACAATATTGGTGAGACAATTGCTAAATTTTCAATCAAATGATTAGTGTATAGTTGTATTTAAAGAATAAGCGATTTAATGTCTCTTGATACAAGTTTTATAACATGCATATTAGATTGTGATTATGTGATCCGTTTACTCTGTTCATGGTGCTTAGTCAATTCAGTGTTATGAGAACTTTGAGGTATGATATTTTGAGTTGTTCATATCTTGTGAGACCTTTCAACTCTAATATTTTGCTAGAATTTTGTATATTGCAAAGACAGATAAACTGAGCAGACCTAAAACAAAAATATCTATAAATTATGATGCTTACAATTTCAAAAATACTAAAGCATGGTATGTTGAATATTCGTTCCATAATAGTAGCTATCTTTTGTGATGCATGTCACAGTAAACTAGAATGCATCACTTAATTACATGTATAATTAGTCACATTTGTCATCATACTATAAGCCTCCAATACTAGTAATTTAAATGTGTTTTTGCAAATGTCTCCTTCAATATTACTCTAGTAAAAGGATTAAATAGGCTGATTAAAGTTTGTTCATGATCTTACTTCTATAGCATGATGGACCACATTAGTTTATGATGTTGTATTAGCACAAGTGTATTACATTAAATATTTTATATTCTTTTTCACAGGCCCTATATTTTGTTGAAGAGCATCGCTTATCTTTCTTCATTATAGTCTGAAGTTGTCCATCCTTTCAGGTTAGTCGCCCAACTAATATTTACCATATGTATTGCTTTAATAATACGATTATGATACCTTTGGATTTTGTGTGAATACAAAGGAGGTCTTGATTTTGTGTTGTTGTTTAGAATCTTCTTATAATCATTGATGAGTTTTTATGTTCTTCTTTAATGGTCTTAAGTATTTAATGTATGTGGAATGAGTTTGAAATCAATTGTAGGTGATTAATTCGATTGATTAATACTTCAACTTAGAAGTGATTAATGCAAACATAGTATTAACATAAGGGATCAATACACTTCATAGACAAGACAATTCATTCCTTAATAACTAGGACGGTAAATAGGCTGGAGACCTGTGATGTAGCTCCTGTGAGGCTTATCAGTGAAAAATTCCACGAGCCTAGGAGTCATAGCAAAAACTTATTTTCTTGATTCACAGGTGTAAACAATGTCACGTACCATAGTTTTGAAATCAATTGTAGGTGATTAATTCGATCGATTAATACTTCAACTTTGATGTGATTAATGCAAACATAGTATTAACACAAAGAATTAATACGTTTCATAGACAAGACAATTCGTTCCATAATAAACCCCTAGGACGGTATATACGCTAGAAACCCATGATGCAGCTCCCGTGAGGCTTATCAGTGAAAAATTCCATGAGCCTAGGAGTCATAACGAGAACTTGTTTTCTTAATTCACTGGTGTAAACAATGCCACATACCATAGTTTTGAAATCAATTATATGTTATTAATTTGATCTATTAATACTTCAACTTCGATGTGATTACTGCAAACATAGAATTAACACAAGGAATTAATACGCTTTATAGACAAGACAATTCATTCAATAATAAACCTCTAGGATGATATATAGGCTGGAAACCCGTGATGCAGCTCCTGTGAGGTTTATCGGTGAAAAATTCCACGAGCTTAGGAGTTAAAGCAAGAACTTATTTTCTTGATTCACAGATGTAAAAAATGCCACGTATCATAGTTTTGAAATCAATTGAAGGTGATTAATTCGATCGATTAATACTTTAACTTCAATGTGATTAATGCAAACATAGTATTAACACAAGGAATTAATAAGTTTCATAGACAAGACATCTTGTTCCATAATAAACCCTTAAGACAGTAGATAGGTTGGAAACCTATGATGTAGCTCCCGTAACGCTTATCAGTGAAAAATTCCACGAGCCTAGGTGTCATGGCAAGAACTTGTTTTCTTGATTCACAGGTGTAAACAATTCCACGTACCATAGTTTTGAAATCAATTGTAGGTGATTAAGTTAATTGGTTAATGCTTAAGGGATGTGTAAAGTTTAGTTGTTCTGTAAATTTTGGAGAACATGAATGATACTAACTATGGAATCACTTGTTTTAAATTAACAGTTTTGTAGAAATGAGTAATGTTGATAGATCTTGGATGTATAGACGATTATCATGTGATGGTTTCATTAATCCTAAGTTTGTTGAGGGAGTTGAAGCTTTTATTCATTATGCATGTTCTCAACTTGCATATATGGATGGGCCAAAGATTAGATGTCCTTGTAAAAATTGCAAACACATTCGTTTCCTTCCTATTGATGAAGTAAATGGGCATTTATTGAGAATAGGGTTTGTCACACATTATTTTGAGTGGACACGATATGGGGAACTATTGATTTGTAGTACCTTAATGTGTAATGAAGCACAATCTTCAGTGAGCTTAAATGAATTTGAAAGGGGGATTGGATTTAGAACAAATAATGTGGATGCAAATGAAAATCCTTACATGCAAATGGTTTATGATGTAGTCGGTTATAACTTTCGAGAAAATATAGGAAATCTTGAAGAAGAACCCAACCCACAATCCAAATAGTTTTTTGACTTACTACACTTAGCTGAACATGAACTATATCCAAATTGTGAGACAATGACTCATTTGTCTTCAATTGCTCGTATCTTGAACATAAAGTATGAAGGGCATATTTCTTATCGTAGTTTTGATAAAATTCTTGGATGGTATAATGAATCATTGCCTCCTTATCACACAATAGTTTATAGTTTTTACAATATGAAGAAACTTATTAGGGGTCTTGGTTTGCCTGTTGAAAAGATTGATTGTTGCAAATGAGGATGTATGTTGTATTGGGGTGATGATGTGGAATTACAAGAGTACAAATTTTATGGTCAATCTAGGTTCAAGCCTAGAAAGTATTATATGCAAGGAAAGTTAGTACCCTGGAAGCGGATGTATTATTCCCCGCTAACTCTGAGACTTCAAAGACTATATGCTTCTTATGTTACTGCGTCTCACATGAGATGCAATAATGAACACCAATAGGAAGATGGAATAATGAGTCATCCATCAGATGCATTGGTATGGAAACATTTCAATGCCCGATTATGAGTTTACAGCTAAAAGTCGAAATGTTAGTTTGGGATTATCGATGGATGGATTCCAATCTTTTGGTCAATCCAGCCAGCAATATTTATCATGGCCAGTTATAATTACTCCTTATAATTTTCCTCCACAGATGTATGAAAGAGGCATATGTGTTCTTGACAGTGATTATGCTGGGGTCTACAAATCCAAAGCATAAAATTGATATATTCTTACAACCATTGATATCTAAATTGTAGCATCTTTGGGAATATGGTGTTGAGACAAGTGATGTGTCTTTGAAACAAAATTTTTTGTTGAGAACAGCTTTGATTTAGACAATTAGTGATTTTTCGGCATATTTCATGTTGTCTGGATGGAGCACAGCAAGAAAATTGGTTTGTCCTTATTATGGCAATGATTCTAATGCATTTTATCTTCCAAACGGAGGCAAAATATGTTGGTTTGATAACCACATAAAATTTCTTCCTTCAGATCATCCATTTACATGCAATAAAAGAAAGTTCATTAAGAATAAGATGGTAAAAACACCTCCTCCCCCTCACAAAAATGGTGAAGACATATTATAGGAGATTGAGGAATTAGCTTGCTAAAAGTTACAGAATTTGTAGCTGATGAAATTAATACAAGCATTAGTGGAAACTTTGGCTAGAGAAAACGATGCATCTTTTAGGATTTGCCATATTAGAATACATCATAATCTAGATGTGATGCATATTGAAAAAAATATTTTTGACAATTTGTTCAATACCATTATGAACATTAAAGGGAGGACAAAAGACAATGCAAAACACGAGCTGATTTGAAACTTTTTTGTAGAAGGCATAAGTTACATAAAGGTCTTTGCACCGGTAAATATCCAAAAATATGTTAGACTTTAGACAAAAAGCAGAAGGAAATATTGTATGAATGGTTGAAAAGTCTAAAGTTTCCCGATGGTTATCTTTCAAACTTGGCAAGGTGTATGGAAATGAGGAAGTACAAATTATTTGGGATGAAAAGTCATGATTGTCATGTGTTATGTAAAGGCTAATTCCAATTACATTTCTGGAGTTGCTATCGAATAAGGTTTGGGAAGTAATAACATAGTTAAGTTTGTTTTTCAAAAGCTTAACATCATCTAAAATTAAGTTGGCTGAAATGGAAAAACTAGAAAGGAAAATTTCAGTAATTTTGTGCTAGTTAGAAGGGATACTACCTCTACGTTTCTTTGACTATATGGAGCATCTACCTATCTATTTAGCACACGAGGCTAAACTAGCTGGTCCAGTTCAATATCGTTGGATGTATTCATTTTAAAGGTATGGAATTCAACAAAAATGATTGTAATTGAAGTCATATCATATTTTAATAACTAAATTCATATAACCCTATGCACTCATATAGGTATTTACATCACTTAAAGAAAAATGTGAAAAATAAGGCTAGAGTTGAATGTTAGATATGTAATGCTTATTTAGTAGAGGAAGTTATTACATTTTGTTCATATTATTTTGAGTCGCATATTTATACAAGAGAAAGAAAAGTTCCTCGTAATAACGATGAGGGAGGAGCTAGTGATGCTGATGATAACTTATCCATTTTCACATATCCTGAACGAACATATGGATGTTCAACGAGAAGAATGTTAATAGAGAAAGAGATTGAGGCTGCCCATGGTTATATTTTATTGAACAGTCAAAAGGTTCAACCTTTCATGCAGTAAATTGAAATTGATTATTTGGGTTTTGAATTTTAGTGTTATACATAACTGAAATACATAATAATGTTTTTAGATTATATGAGGAATTGTTACGCGAGCTTATGCCCGACAAAACATAGGATCATATCAATAAAGAAGTTGGAAGACACTTTCCTCGATGGTTCGAGCAATATGTGAGTTTTCAATTATAAATATTAAAATGATTGAATTATAAGATTTAAATGTTCAAACCACAATATACTGTTTAATATGGTATTTTCTTTTATATAGGCCTTAGAAAATCTAATAGAGAATATGTTCATATGTGATCTTGCGAAGGGACTATTGCGAACTGTTAAATCATATCTAGTGTATTTCGTTATTGGATACAAATATCATACAGAATTTCATGGTTATAGCATGGCAACAATAAATAAAGGAGTTTGCATATAGGGAGAATTGATGGATTACTATGGAAAAATTATTGAGATACTTGAAATTGAGTAACCTACATTACTAATAAAGCGAAGTGTGATATTTAAGTGTGAGTGGTTTGATCCAACTCCAAATGTTGGTACAAAAGTACAAAACCGATACAATCTAGTTGAAATCAACAAGCAAAGAAGATTTTGACATTTTGAACCTTTCGTGTTGGCAATGCAAGCGATCCAGGTGTATTATGTCCCTTTTCCTAGCTTGCGACAAGATAAGTGAGATTGGTTAGCCGTTTGCAAAGTTAAACCTAGAGGTGTTTTGAATCATGTGGAAAAGGAGGACAGAGAATTGAAAATGAAGCGTTTCACGAAGATGCTTATGAAATAAATGCATCTGTCCTATATGAGGATAATGAACTTTTGAATAATCCATGTAATGTATATGTGGAAATTTTATCTGGAGAGGATGAGGAGGGCTAGAGATCTAAAGACGAGCCTAAGTTTGATTCAAATTCTTCAGAAAAAGAAGATGATTTTGATTTACAATTATGTGATGATAGCGATTAATTTATGTTTGTAATTGAATATTATATTCAACTAATCAATTATTTCCTCTTCAATATACATAATCCCTTATTCTCATGTGGCATATTACACTTCTGTAACCTACCAAATTTTATTGCTTACCCTCTTTGTTTTTTGATCGGTTTCCATCTTAACTAAACATGGCATCTATTTTAACTCTTTTAATTTCGTTCTCATTTTTTTCATGCTTGAATATGATATAAGAAAATGTCGACTTTGTATGATGTTTGTAGTATATTCTCATTGGTGCACTGGGATTACTTGTCATAACTTCGAAGGACTGAAGCTTAAAGCAAAACCAAGGCTTGACAAAATTTAAACTAAAATGTCTGAGTAATGCTTACGTGCACTACTATGCTTGAATCTCACAGTTAGCTATCCTTTTTGGTACGCTAAAAGAATGAAATATATTAACTTGATAAATTAAGCTTTAATAGAAGATTATACATGAGTAGCATCAAAAACTTGATTATGTTTTGATTTAATCCATCTTCGTTCAAAGTTTCTATTTGTTCATTAACTCAGTTAGGTTAGCAGGAAACCTGCAATTACAACCAATTAAAGAAAGCTAAAGGAAAAAAAATCACATATGAGAGTGCTTTTAAGTTGAAGTTCATACCACAATAGGTGTTTGAAGCTTATATATATTTTGGGTTCATAGTTTTACTTTCCTATCCTTTCTTTACAGAATATCTAATTAATGAATTTTAACCAAAATTCCTGAACTAATAAACTTTTATGAAACCAGTATGGAGTTTTATAATCAAAAAATATGGTGCTGGCCTTATCATACAAATCTGAGACCTGTTAGGTAAAGGAGCTTAAAGAAGTTAACTAGCTTTTGGTTCAATTGATAGCAAGGAGCTGAAAGATGTCTTATGTCCTTTTTTAATTCAATTTGTAATATTTCTATAAAATTCAATCAAATATTAATTTCAGATTGAAATATGCCACCAAAGAGAAGACTTGATATGATGAGACCAAGATTCAGATCACGATTCAGAGGTACTTACTGGACAGGTGAAGCATCTCATGATGTGGCAGCTGAAACTGAATCACCTCCTCCCCCTCCAGCTACTACACTTGTAGATAAGGTATCAGCTTCTGTAGATGATGCTACACCATCCACCACCCCTACATCATTTACTACCCCTATACCGGCAGAGATATCAGGGGTAAACAATAATGGTGAAGGAGGTGGCCACCAGCCTAGAGCTGAGGGACCTAATGGAAGAACTTACGTTACAATTATCAATAATATGTAAGTGAAAATACATGAAACACTATATGTTTACAATTAAGTTATAGGTTTCAATTTTCAAAATGGTATAAAATTATTTGTTTTTATATTAGATTCATTCCATCTGGACCGTGCTCAAGAAACATTAAATAAAAATTTAAAGAGAAGATTGATATTGAGGGTTATGTTTGGAAGAATATCTCTCAAGCAACAAAGGAATTTTACTATCAGGAGTTTGAGGTACAACAAAATTATTATTTTCTTTTTTAATTAACAGTTTTGTACATTAATTAGATAAATATTATTAAATCATAAGTATTAATCAAATGTTTTTCCTTTAGTTTTAGAAAGAATTTTTTGGTATTCTCGATTTGACGGGATCATTTATAGAGTATAGGAGAAACGAGCATGTATACGTTATCACGAATTTATTGTTGTGATCCACAAGGCCGATGTATGACCACCTTACATTTCTGAACAAATATGGAGTCATTTGCAGCAATATTGGACATCACATGAGGCAATGTCCATTTTAGAGCGTAATTCGAGCAAAAGATGTGGAGGACTGGGGGGAGAGAGTCTTCCCGTACATACAGGAGAATCTATTACCCACCAAGAGCATGCAGAGAGACTTGTAAGTATATATACTTTACATTTATATTCTCATTTCTTTACTTTGCTATATTTCAATTGAATTTTATGTGTGAATTTTGGAATGAAAATATGTGTTTCTTATTGAGAATGATAATATTATAAATGTCTGGTGCCATATATGGCTGTGTTTTTTAGTTTTTTTCTTTGTTCAATAGGGGGTAGATATCATAAAAATAGAGGAAACTTTACTGAAATTTTTATAAATTCTAATTCACTTATAACATTTTATTCTTATGCAAGAAAAGTCTATAGGTATGAGGCCTACACCCCGTCAACTCTTTTTGCATACTCACACTAAGAAGCATGACGGTGTGACATTCATCAACATCCATTGTAGAAAACTCAATTTATGTGAAATTTATGGTTTAATATTAATGCTTAATAATTATCACTTACTAATGTAAACTTTGCCTTATGATAGGACCAAATACAAGAAAGCATTCAACGACAGTCTCAACAGTCTAAAGATGTTAATGAGACTCAAACCTATCTTCATGCAGTGGGTGGTAGGGACCATCGGGGAAGGATATTTGGCTTAGGTTCATTTTCGAATACATGTTATTTGCAATCCTCCACGTCCAGTACAATAGCATCTAATAAGCAGTCCATAACCAATGAAGTCCAAGAACTTCAGAGCACAGTGCAGACATTGGCAACTCTGTTGCAACAGTCGATGGATGAGTTACAACAGTCAATGCAGTACATAGCTCAACTCCGCAATAAGGTGAATGAGTTGAAGGGTAGGGGTAGCACCTCATCGCACCAATCAGAGCATCCGCCGTCTCCAAATTAATAGTTTACTTTTGGTCATTTTATTTGAATTACGAAAACTTATTATAAACAATTTAATGTTTTTATTATTTATTAAGATATTTTCAACTTTATATCATCAATCAAATTTATGTTTAAAAAATTAAATGTATACTATTACATTAATCGTTATTTAAATTATGCATTAATTATAACATCATCAAATAAAATTTATTGACAGTATTGATGGTATATTATTTAAAAAATCGATTTATTTACCGACAGACATAGGTGGATCCGTTGGTAAAATTAGAACCATTAGCGACAGAAGAAGACTGACTTTCGGCAATCACAGACGGAATAACCATTTCTGTTCGGAAACTCACCGACAGAAAAAGATTTACCATCGGTATTGTTTGAACAAACTTACCGACGAAAAAGCGTAAATCTTCGGTACATTTACCTACGGAATAACCAACCATAATCCATCAGTAATCACAGATGGAATAACCAACCGTAAGCCATCGGTAATCAAAAACGAAATAACCAACTGTAAGTAGTTTTGTAATCACAAATGAAATAACCAACCGTAGGTCGTTGGTAATCACAGAAAGAATAACCAATTCCTTCCGTAAACTAATCGATGGAAAAAACATAATCGTCGATAATGTTTGAACAATCTTACAAACAGAAAAGCATAAACCATCGGTAAATTTACCGATAAAAGGGCATGTTCCATTGGTAATGCCCTTCTGTTGCTAAATATACCAACGGTCAAGAGTCCGTCAGTAAATTTACCAATGGGACATTAGTTTTCATTGGTAAATTTACCAACGGTTCATTAGTTGTCCATCGGTATATTTACCAACGGAACATGCCCTTCCGTCAATAATTATTAACTACGGTCATTTCTATGATGCCTTTGTTCGTCGGTAATGTCCATCGCTAATATTACTTACCGACGGGATGTCAATGTTTTCCATCGGTAATGTCTGTCATAAAACGATATTTTTCTTGTAGTGTGGATTGAAGTCAAGATAGAAAACATAGTTTTCTGGAAAATTCCAACTGGCAACTTCCCCTTCCTACTTCATTTTAAGCATTAAATAGGTATTAAAAACTCAATTTTAAACCTTAGAAAAGAAGAAGTTCGTGAAAGAAATCCAAGGGAGAGAGAAGAATGCATTTTTTAGAGAAAAACCAAGATAACTCAAGGTGGAATGAAAGGATTTCAAAGAGACACAAAGTTGCCACTATAGAATTCCAGCTTTGCTCTTCAACATATAAGCCTTAGTTCTTCTCTTTTCTTGCTTCTTTCTTGTATTTTATTGATTGAGAAGGATGTATAGATATGTTATGAACATGTTGGGTGAGATTTTTATGGGACTTCTAAGTAGTTATTATGGTTGTTATTGCCTAAACTATGTAGTACCTCACTTTATTCAATGTTATGGATGTGTTTGATATTGTTTGATGTTTATGGTATATAGCTATCAATACTTAGCTCACATAGAGATATGGAGTTAAGAAATGTGTTAGTAAGTGCCATGAAAGTGGACTTACACCAAGAACACCCAATATATCAAGTTACCTCGCCATTGGAGAGAGATCTTGAATGGAAAAGTGGTTGTCCAAAAATATGTCCATATCTTTTTAATGGTTAAGTAAAAAATGGGAAGTGAGAGCTTACATAATTCATTTACATCATTAAACAGGGCTTATTTGGCCCATGTGAGTGAAAGAACCAGGACATTAGGAAAATTTGGACTAAACATAATGAACATTGCCAAAGTGAGGGAATATAAAGTGAGGGAAATATTGGACTAAACATAATGAACATTACAGTTAAATGAGTTGGACGAATTAAGGCTGCAAGTTTATTATAATGCCAAGTTCTACAAGGAAAAGTAAAGAGGTGGCATAATGCACACATCAGGAAAAAGGAGTTCCATGCAGGTGATATGGTTTTACTCTTCAACTCTAGACTCTAGTTGTTTCCTAGAAAGTTAAAATCTAGATGGAGACAACCTTTCATAGTGATTACTACATTCCCATATGGATTTGTGGAGTTGCAAAATAAGCATGGAGAAATTTTCAGGGTGAATGGCTACCATTGTAAGCCTTACTATGGAGGATAAGTTCCTACCAAGCGAGAAAGAATATTTCTCGGACCCCGCCCATGACCAAAGAGTGATCAAAGTCTTGCAAGTGACTTTAAAAACTAGCATAAGTTGTTTTTGTTTTTGTTTGTTGGATGTTTGTGTTTATATTTTGTTTATTTTAGTTTTTGTTTTCGTTGATACAGGAAAAGAAGAAGTAAAGCGTGAGTTATGAGGAATACGTGAGCCACCACCAACACGATCCTCGACTCTAATACCAACAAGCTTTCTCATGCCTCTTTATTTATTCATTTATGATTTCTTGTATATATTATGTATGGTTGTTGTTTGTTGTTTGGTGTGTATCACTTTCACACATTGAGGACAATGTGTTGTTCAAGTGTGGGAGAGTGGCATGCAATTAACATTGCATGTTGCATGTCTTATTTAACTCCCTTTTTTTGGAATGTTTTGCATGATTTTTCATGTTTTTGTGTTAATGTGGCAATTTTTTCAATTTTTTGTGAAATTGTGTGACTGTGTGGATGTTTAGTGGTTGAAATTTTATATGAAGTAGCTTAATTTTAAACAATGTTGTTGAACTAGTGATATGTGTTAACTTAGGAAGTTAGATTATAAGTAGCTTTAACATAAACATATGTGTTAATTAAGATAGGACACTTGGTTTTACACTTAATATTGCTAATTCACATGTAGTTACCGTTAGAAGCCATTAAATCGCTAGACAATCTCAGTTTCCCTTTCACAAAAATAATAAGCTAAAAGAAGTGTAGTTAAAAAAAAGAAAAGAGTGTGTGTTAATAACTATTCTGCTGACACAAAAAGGGTTAAGAATAGAGCTAGTAGCTAGTTATGAGTTGTGATCTAGTTGAGTAACTGGGGGCATTCATCACAAATGTTTGTCTTTATGTCAAAAGGCTAGAATGACGCTCCAACTAAGCCAGCTTAATAAATAAAAAATATGGCCTAGTTGAGTAACCGGGGGCATTCATCACCAATGTTTGTCATCGCATCAAAAGACTAAGTCAACATTACGAAAATGAGAAAAATTGTGTGTAATAAAAACCCTACTGGTATGATAAATTAGCTAAAAACTTTCATGAAAGGATAACTTGGATAGTTAACCATTTAAATGATCGATAATTGTAAATGCATGTCCATAAGTGACATAGGTTTAAAATTGAGTTGTTTATATCTTAATAGATGTGTATGTTTACATTATAGTAGTTAGGCATAAAGGAATAAGTCAATACATTGAACTTGTGGCATAATTATTGTTTACGATTAAGTTGATTGCATAACGTTCCGTGTCAGTAGCCATCAATTTTGACATTGTATGAGTGTATGTTTTTGTGTATTTGTGTTCTTCAGATTATTTTTGTGTTTGATTTTACTTAAGGACAAGCAAAAGTTTAAGTATGGGGGAGTTGATAGGTGGCATTTTTACAAACTTTTCTTAGGATAATTTCTTATTTAATCATAACAAATTGATTGTTGTTAACTTGTTTAGCTTATGTTTTGTCTTAGTTTCATATAATTGCATGATTATGCATTAATGTATGTGAATATGAATTAATGTGTGTGAATTAGGTCT
Organism: Erythroxylum longipes; assembly: GCA_027563885.1. NCBI lineage: Eukaryota > Viridiplantae > Streptophyta > Magnoliopsida > Malpighiales > Erythroxylaceae > Erythroxylum > Erythroxylum longipes. The sequence continues at coordinate 21,331 of JAOQMS010070293.1, forward strand.
TTAAGATTAGGTTTTGCTTGAATTTTGCATGGCATTGTTGCACGTCTTTTTCTTACATTCATGTTGGTATGAATTGCATATGTTTTGGGAATGATTAAGTGATTAATTTTTTTGTTAATCAATAGGTTTGAAGGTGGTTTTAAGGGATGGAAGGATAGAAGAACCAAAGAGAAAGCAAGTTATGTTCCCAAAGGAAAGCCAGAATTTTCCTGGCTAACCCATCACTAATGTTAAGCTTTCGTAAGATACAATTCTTATTAGATGTTTTTCATTTTTCATCCAAAATAAAGAGGAGAAATTTAGCTTCAAAATGGTGAAATAACAGCCTAATTTGGATAAGAAATTAATAAGATATCACGGATTGAAGGCAAGACAAAAAACAGAGTTTTCTGGAAAATTCCAGCTGGCAACTTCCTCCTTCCTACGTCATTTTAAGCATTAAATGGGGCATAAAAACTCAATTTTAAACCCTAGAAAAGGATAAGGTCATGCAAGGCATCCAAGGGAGAGATAAGAACTCATTTTTGAGAGAAAAACCAAGAGAATTCAAGGTGGAATCAAAGGATTTCAAAGAGACACAAAGCTGCCACCATAGAATTCCAGCTTTGCTCTTCAACATATAAGCCTTACTTCTTCTCTTTTCTTGCTTCTTTTTTGTATTTTGTTGATTAATAAGGGTGTATGGATATGTTATGAACATGTTGGATGAGATGTTGAAGGATTTCTAAGTAGTATCTCACTTTATTCAATGTTATGGATATGTTTGATGTTGTTTGATGTTTATGATATATAACTGCCCATACTTAGCTCACATAGAGATATGGAGTTACGAAATGTGTTAGCAAGTGCCATGAGAGTGGGCTTACACGAAAAACACTCCATATATCAAGTTACCTTGCCATTTGGAGAGAGATCTTGAATGGAAAAGTGGTTGTCCAAAAATATGTTCATATCCTTTTAATGGTTAGGAGAAAAATGGGAAGTCAGAGCTTACGTAATTCATTTACATCATTAACTAGGGCGTATTTGGTTCAAGTAATGAGAGTGAAAGAACCAGGACATTAGGAAATTTTGGACTAAACATAATGAGCATTGCTAAAGTGAGAGAATACATAGTTAGGTAATGACAATCTTAGGTTGTTAAATTGATACGTTGATTCACCATTTTTTAAATTTATGTTATTACTTTTTGTAACAACCCTAAAGTGTGTATGTATAACTCTTAATTTTTGTATTTTAGATCTTTCAAGTCTAATTATTTGAGTTTCCTGAACAAAACAAAATTTGGATCATTTTGGTGATTAACTAATCCCTGTGGGACGATACCTATCTATACTTCGATTTTTGATCTGTATACTTACAGGATAAGAGATTTTAATTTAAAATTTAGAAAATTACCTATCATCCAAATTATATAATTTTAGTAAAGTCCCATTAATTAAAAATAAAATATGCTTCAGGTTAAAATAGCCTTAAGTTTGCGTAATAGAACTCTAGTTTTATTCTTAAATAATTAGAGGCAACTATCACATTTTTAACATTTACATAATATTTTAATGACATATTTAATTTTTTTAATGGTCCCATCAAACATACATTATATGTAAAATGTCATTTACATTTTAAACTTGCAATTCCTTATGCAAAGTATGAAACATCGTTTGATTCTAATTATCTATATAACCTCCTAATAATCTAAAATAATATTTTCAACCCTTTGGATAATTAAAATAGATTAAACTATTGATTCCTAAATAAATAAAATCGTATTTGAAATAGAAATTTAATTTAATTTGAAAACAATTTTCAAATTTAATTGGAAAATAATTTATTAAATTTATTTTCAATTAAATTCATTAAAAGAGTCAAGATCATTGAAAATATTTTCCAATTAAATTTGAAAATTGTTTTCAAATTTAATTGGAAAATATTTTCAATGATCTTGAC